>SJYC01129814.1:0-18926 GCA_006408675.1 Madoqua kirkii | reverse complement strand
TTTTCTGGTATTTTGCAAGGTATATATATATTTCCCTTTATCTTTTTCCCCTTCCTTTAGAAAAAAGGTTAAAAAAAGTTAACTTGTTTCTGCTTTTTATTTTATAAATTATATTCTCTGGTTGGGGGGGTAGATAGGAAGGTAAACTATTTTACGCTCTGTTTATTCATTAGAAAAACCATTAAAAAGAAAGAGTAATAAAGTAAGTGAAATTGTTTTGTTACCAATATATTTTACTAAAATCACATTTTTAATTTTTACTACATGTAATTTCATTAAAAGCAATAAGTCCCACCCATATGGAGTTTATATTGCAAAAGCATGCTAATGGTGATGTGTATTTTTAAACACTGGAGATGTGAAGGATCTTTTGAAAAATAGCTTTGATAATAGAGGAAATAATAACAATAGAAATTAGAAGAATTTCAAGTATTTTTGAAAAGGTTCTTGACCCCTTTCTAACTGCTTCTTGAAAATTGCCCATAAATTAATGCCTGTCTACCTTTCCTGTCATATTTCCACTTAGTGTAAAGATTGCTGGGCCAGTGCATTGAATCTAATGGAAATAGACTTTCTTGTCACCTGTCTTCTGTGACAGATAACCTTAGTGAAGATTACTTGTCACAGTTGGGTTGATTAATGTGTATTTTGGTGTTGTGACTGAGAACCAGCCTGTTAAACAATGGCTGTGGGAATTTGTGGTTTTCTCCAAGACTCAATTACTGAACATAAAGTTAAGTCACAATATTCCCCCTCTTTCAGTCTCTCCTGATTTTGTTACACATATGTAAAATTGAAAATATACTAGCATTTGGAAGTTGACAGAAAAATTTGATGCTAGGTGTACAATTGTGAGGAAATGAGTTTCAACCTAAATTAGTTTACCCTTTTCCAGGATGTATGCAGTGACATTTATTAGGCCAAATTACCTTTCTTCCCTGAAATGGGTAAAAATAAAAGCCAGAGTTCTTCAAAAATGATAATGCTAACAAAATAAGACAGTTTTATTTCATAAGAATTGATTCTTGTTATTCTGACTTGCATGGTGTTGAGTAAGTGTCTCTGAGAAGCAATGCTGCTGAGTTTCTAGTTGGGTATAGCTTTGAGTACTGTTGCCCACATGTAAAAGTACTTTTCTGTGTGGAACTTAATTGTGGTAATTTGAAAAATAACCAAAATCTGCTAAGTGATTTTTGCAAATAATGTGACACATCCATTGTGCCATATTTTAATTATACTCTTTGATATTTTGTTCTGAGTTTTAAAATTAGGACATATTATTTTGACTTAGTCATTAAAAACAAAGTTTAAAACAAAATCCAGACAATTATAGTCTACTGATTTTCCAGACATCATATCTCTAATAACTATATAATACAGGTTTTTTATTGTTAAATTTTATTTTTTTCAAAATATTAATCAGCAACAGAAGGTAACAAATGGATATGTATATGTAACAAATAGATTTAAAATATAGTTGAAAGATGATAATTTTTTAGAGAGAGGAATGATGTTATTTAAAAATTAAAATACATTAGAGTACGCATGCTCATGTATTGTCTCTTGCCATTTGGTTAAATAAATTTATGTTTTTTTGGAACTTGTTGCATTGTGATCCAGGATGGTGATGAGTCATCTCCAATTTTAACAAGCTTTGAGATAGTGAAAGTTCCTGACCCTCAGATGTCTATGGTGAGTCACTGTCAAATTTTCTAATGAAAATTGTTTTCTCCAGACTGATTATGACTTATATCCACATCATACACTTTCTAAAAAGTGTATTGTTTATTTAAAAATGAAGCATAAATTCACTTCAGCCATATGGAATCAGATTCAAATGGAATATTCACAAGAAATACTACCTTATCATAAGGCCTGGATAGTGCACTGTTGGTAAACCATTTTATTTTAATTATTGAAAGAGCTATAGAATGCGATCTTGAAATAAGATTTGGAGAAACAAGTATTTGAAAGATTGCCATCATAATAGAAGGAGAATTTGTTTATACCACAGTTCAGTTCAGTTTCAGTTCAGTCACTCAGTCATGTCCGACTCTTTGCGACCCCATGAATCGTAGCACACCAGGCTTTTCTGTCCATCACCGTCTCCTGGAGTTCACTCAGACTCACAGTCATTGAGTCTGTGATGCCATCTAGCCATCTCATCCTCTGTCGTCCCCTTCTCCTCCTGCCCCCAATCCTTCGCAGCATCAGAGTCTTTTCCAATGAGTCAGCTCTTCGCATGAAGTGGCCAAAGTACTGGAGTTTCAGCTTTAGCATCATTCCTTCCAAAGAAATCCCAGGGCTGATCTCCTTCAGAATGGACTGGTTGAATCTCCTTGCAGTCCAAGGGACTCTCAAGAGTCTTCTCCAACACCACAGTTCGAAAGCATCAATTCTTCGGTGCTCAGCCTTTTTCACAATCAAACTCTCACATCCATACATGACCACAGGAAAAACCATAGCCTTGACTAGACAGACCTTAGTTGGCAAAGTAATGTCTCTGCTTTTGAATATTTATACCACAAGGTAACAGTAAATTCAATGAATAAAAATTTTAGGGAGATTGATTTTAGTGAAAAATAGGAAAGATTATTGGTAGTTACCTGTACTGTTCAGTTTGGATTATGGTTTCTTGGATGATTTTGAGATACCTGCTTATGAACTGTTGAGATGATAGCTCTCTCAGGAATAAGAAAGAGAAAGAATTCTTACTTTGTAGCAGATGTTTAACTTGATGACTTCAGATTTAGAAAGTTCCAGAAAAAATATGAACTGTCACATTCACACTTGAAATTCATTTATGTTACTCTGAGCTTATTATTTTATTCTTATTTTATTCATTTCTAATTATTAATTACCTTCCTAATCAGAACAAAGTAGATTGAAAGTAGTGCATTGAAAGATGAAAACATCATGATTAAGGTAAATATAGGTCATTAGAGCAGGAAGTAATGGCTGAGGGCCTAACTTCAAAGGAAGAAATAGGGGGAAAAAGGAAATAAAAATTTGGAAGAAAAAGATCACTTGGGAATTGTAGAAACAAACATCTAAGTACTTCTCCTGTTCCCAAGCCTGGCATAATTTAAAAAAGCGTTCAGTTCAGTTCAGTTGCTCAGTTGTGCCTGACTCTTTTGAGATCCCATGAACTGCAGCATGCCAGGCCTTTCTGTTCACCCAAACCCATGTCCATCGAGTCAGTGATGCCATCCAACCATCTCATTCTCTGTCGTCCCCTTCTCCTGCCTTCAATCTTTCCCAGCATCAGGATCTTCTCAAATGAGTCAACTCTTTGCATCAGGTGGCCAAAGTATTGGAGTTTCAGCTTCAACCTCAGTCCCACCAATGAACACCCAGGACTGATTTCCTTTAGGATGGACTGGTTGGATCTCCTTGCAGTCCAAGGGACTCTTAAGAGTCTTCTCCAACACCACAGTTCAAAAGCATCAGTTCTTTGGCACTCAGCTTTCTTCACAGTCCAACTCACATCCATACATGATCACTGGAAAAACCATAGCCTTGACTAGATAGACCTTTGTTGACAAAGTAGTGTCTCTTTTCAATGTGCTGTCTAGGTTGGTCATAACTTTCCTTCCAAGGAGTAACTGTCTTTTAATTTCATGGCTCCAGTCACCATCTGCAGTGACTTGGGAGCTCAGAAAAATAAAGTCAGCCACTGTTTCAGTAGATCTAAAATGGGTACTGAATTTTCATTATAGAATCAAATGGTCTTTTACATTGTGAATATAGGAAACACATGAAGAGTTACTTCAAAATGGATGAGTGTATATAAATTTTGTCATATTGGATCTGTATTGCTTTCATATAACTTGCACCAAAATGTCAGGTAAATGAGAGGTGTGTTTATTTAGTGTATAAATGCTCATCAACAATTACAGGTTTAACATTTTGTATGCTGTATTTAAAAAAATCAAAGATGTTAGACCTCTATTAAATTTTTTAGCTTTGAATGCAATTGACAAAGGACAAAATAAGAGATGTTTTTTAAAAGGCAAGCTACCCTTCTTATCTGTTGTGTTAAAAACATTTTAATTTGTAGCCATTAGTATTAACTAAATAGAGGAATATAGCAAACATTGAGTACCACCAAGCTGGTTTATCCCTGTATCAGACAATAAAACAGACTGTGTAAGTGTGATACTAGCACATGTACATATACACAAAGACTGATAAAACTGTATAAAAATCCCAGAAATAAATCCAAGTACAAAGATGACTTTTCATCACCGGAGCGTAGTGCTGGGGAAGAGCCATTTAGAAAAAGATAAAATTTTCATACCATATATTACCTCCCACCATACATAAGGAAAAACTCCAAATGACTCACGATTTAAATATTATAAAATGGATCCTAACTGGATCCTAACTGTTCATTAGAAGGACTGATGTTGAAGCTGAAATTCCAATACTTTGGCCACCTGTTGTGAAGTATTGACTCATTTGAAAAGACCCTGATGCTGAGAAAGATTAAGGGCAGGAGAAGGGGACGACAGAGCGTGAAATGGTTGGATGGCATTACCAACTCAGTGGACATGAGTTTGGGTGGACTCCAGGAGTTGGTGATAGACAGGGAGGCCTGGTGTGCTGTGATTCATGGGGTTGCAACGAGTTGGACATGACTGAGCAACTGAACTGAACTGAACTGATACTTTACTGTTAGTTTAGGTAAAGACTTCTAAAGCTGAGTCAAAATCCAGAGGCAACAAAATAAATGATTGGTAAATTCGACTGTGTTAAAAAAATTTTGCATGGCAAAAACACTGTAACAAAGTCAAAAGACAGGTGAGAAACTATTTGTGACATACATCATAAAGGGCTACGTATCTAGTATGTCAAAAACTCTCAATACTGAAGAGTAAAGGACCAAAAAGCCACTGGCAAATTAGGAAAAATACATGAACAGACAATTCATACATGTAAAAATGAATAAAATAAGGTCTCTATAAGCAAAGAGAGTGTGTTCAAAGCTTATGATTTTGGCCATAGATAAAATAGTTAAGCGTTTTGGTTATTGTCCTGCCCTAAGTTACCACTGGCAGTTTAAACTAAGGTGATAGTATGATTATATCACAAAGTTGCTAGTAGTTCCTAATAAAAGGGAGCTTTAGTCTGGGTTGCCAAGGGAGATTTTTGGACTGAAGGTGACATTTGATTGGCTAGACGATTTAAAACCTTGAATACAATGGGGAGTTAAAACAAGGGCCTGGGATGGCATGCGTGTGTGCACCAGTGCCTGGTGAAGCATAGGCAAGCTTGCTTAGCTTTCCCTTTCACCACAAGATACAGAGGAGACTACAGCTGTAACAAGAAGAAAATAGTCTTGTAAACTGGTCTTAAGTAACTATTTGCTTCTGAGTGACTATTGAAACTGATTATTGATGAAATTTACATTATTGGTTAATATTTTTAAATAATTTATAGGAGAATTTAGTTGAGAGCAAACATCACAAACTTGCCCGGAGTTTAAGAAGCGGACCTTCTGACCATGATCTCAAACCTAATGCTGCCACAAGAGATCAGCTAAATGTAAGAGCATTTAAAAAATATTAATATAAAAATAATTGAGTGGGTATTTTGATTGCAGCTCATGTGATAGCACATCACTTGAAAGTGATTTAGATGCAGGTTAATGAATCCTGTCATTTTGTATCATTTTAGTGCTTTTAGGAACTATTAGCCCTAGAGACAGAGCTACAAACAGTATGTCGTCTTAGTATAGTATTCTTAGAAACTGGCCCTAAGATACATTGTCTAAGAGAGGTGTTCTGTTGGCTTAACAAGATAAAGTGAAGTGAAAGTGAAAGATGCTCAATTGAGTGGACTCTGTACGACCCCACAGACTATACAGTCCATGGAGTTCTCCAGACCAGAATACTAGAATAGGTAACCTTTACCTTTTCCAGGGGATCTTCCCAACCCAGGGATCGAACCCAGGTCTACCTGCATTGCAGGCAGATTCTTTACCATCTGAGCCATAAAGGAAGCCCAAGAATACTGGAGTGGGTAGCCTATTCCTTTAGCAGATCTTCCTGATCCAGGAATCAAACTGGGGTCTCCTGCATTGCAGGCAGATTCTTCACCAACTGAGCTATCAGGGAAACCCGTTAACAAGAGAAAAGTTTATTACTCATGGGTTTTTGTTTTGATTTTTTTTCCCTTTTCTTGTGTGTGTATTGGTGGGAGCTTTTTCTTTCCTCATTTTTATTTTTTTTTAAACTTTTTATACAAATTTAAGGGTTACTTTGCATTTATAGTTATTACAAATTGTTCTCTTTGTTCTCATGTTGTATAGTATATCCTTGAACCTATCTTGCAGGCAGTAGTTTGGTGGGGTAAATCTTTTGTTATTTGAGTTTGTTGTGTTTTTCATAGAAATAAATTAACTGTAACAACATACTTTTTTATATGAGGCTTAACTTTTATATATCTTCTATTCTTACACTCTAACTATGTCCTTTTTGAACTGATAGGTACAGCAGATTTATGTCTTCCTTAGCTTCATGTACTTTTTCCTTTCTTCTGTAGTAATTATAAGTATATTTAAATGAATGGAAAATTTTAAATGAAATGGAAATAGATAGCAAGTTTTTTTTTTTTAATTTGATAAAGTGGTTCTTTTTGTTTTGTTTTGTTTTAGATTATTGTGAGTTATCCACCAACCAAGCAACTTACATATGAAGAACAAGATCTTGTATGGAAGTTTAGATATTATCTTACTAATCAAGAAAAAGTGAGTTTCTTGAATATTTTCACATATCAAATTTATCTGTAAACTTTGTTGCCGATGAGCAAAACTGTCATTGAAATATAGACTAGTTGTCAAATTTTTATTAAAATGTTACAGAGCAATATATTTTACTCCATTTCTTAAAAATTATGAAACTATATACACAAAGACATATGTACCTCTTTGTTGATGTATAGACAGTGTCTGAATGGGTTAAGTCAGAGGGATTTGGGTTCAGTTTCCAGCACTACAATTAACTCTTTCTGGATAAGATGAAGCAGATTTCTTTGGAAGCTTTGTTTCCTCATTTTACTAATTATGACAGCCCTTCTTCACAGGTGAGAAAATACATATGAGTAACCTTGTTGAGGGAGAAGGTAATAGCACCCCGCTCCAGTACTCTTGCCTGGAAAATCCCATGGGCAGAGGAGCCTGGCAGACTGCAGTCCATGGGGTCGTGAAGAGTCAGAGATGACTAAGCGACTTGCCTTTCACTTTTCACTTTCATGCATTGGAGAAGGAAATGGCAGCCCACTCCAGTGTTCTTGCCTGGAGAATCCCAGGGATGGGGGGGGCGGGGATTCTATGGTGGGCTGCCGTCCGTGGGGTCATACAGAGTCGGACACGACTAAAGTGATTTAGTAGCAGTAGCGGCAGCAGCAACCTGGTAAAGTCCTTAGTACACAGGACATGCAAAGTTAAATGTTGACTCACTTTTGTCTTCTCTCTTTTCATAGAAGTAAATTAGCTCTGTGACAACATACTTTTATATATGAGGCTTTTATCTTTCTTTTTGACTTTTATCTTTTTTTGGCCTCCTTGAGCCTGGGTGGCTGTCAAAGAACTGTAGAATTCTGGAGATGTGGCTAGTGAGAGAGTATAAGAACTCTAATCTGAAATGATGGATTGGTAGAATGGTATCAAGCATGAGATGAGGGTAGAGAGAGTAAGTCAGAACTAGACATTGCCTTCCATATTGAAGCTAGGAGTAAATAAAGTTTCCTTCTGGGCTAACTGAAATCATTCCTTTCATGTGCACCTCAGCTATCTGGGGCCGGTATCCTATGAGAGAGAGAATTGTAATGAAGCAGTCAGTACTAGGGGCCCTTCCCGGGTGGCATTAGTGGCAACCCGCCTGCTAATGTGGGAAGATACTCTGGAGGAGGACATGACAACTGCTCCAGTATTCTTGCTTGGAGTATCCCATGGACAGAGGAGCCTGTTGGGGAGTGAGGGAGGTGGAGCACGGAGCTCCGCCTCATAGCATTGAAAGAATCTGACACGACTGAAGCGACTTAGCACACACAGTCAGTACTAGACTTGAGTATAGAGACTTAGTTTTGAGGCTGATTGTTTATTGCTATTTATTGTCATGAAGAAGCTTTTTGACTACTTTAGCTTCTTTCCATTTAATATGAGTTGACTCAATTATTGTGAACTTTAAGTCTCTTCTAGTTTATGTTGTGTTGTATGCTTAGTTGCTCAGTTGTGTGTGAATCTTTGTGACCCCATGTTCTGTAGCCCACCAGGCTACTCTTCCACGGGATTTTTCAGGCCACAATACTTGAGTGGGTAGCCATTTCCTCCTCCAGGGGATCTGTGTGACCTAGGAATCGAACCTGCATCTCCTGCACTGTAGGTGGATTCTTTACCACTGAGTCATCAGAAATTAGTCTCACTTCTTCCATGGGAGCCTTGAGGAGCAGCTATAAATACAGGTGAAGCTTTGCTAGGTGGTCCACTCACCTCTTGCTGTGTGGCCTAGTTCTTACAGGCCATGGACAGGTACTAGTCTATGGCCTGGGGATTGGATAAAAATCCAGTTACAGCTCATTTTAATTCTTCAGCTTTTCTTTTCTATCTTTTATTGGTGCCTTGGGAAATTCTTTGTGGATGAACCATACTCATTCTCTTTTACATCTATAATAAGAATGAGAGAGGAATTTTAAATTTGCTGTAACTTTTGAGTGTTATTCTTTTTATCCCTGCAAGAAAAGGAAAGAATCATCAGCAGAAGCACAGATTTGTGATTTTTGTGTTTTTTAAAAAGATTGAGTTAGTATCATGTTACTCTACTAAATGAAGAATAACCTTATTCACAGAAATTGAATCTTGAATGCAGCAGTTTTGTCTAAAAATAAATAGCAAGATATAGAATTAAACCTGTTAGAATGTATAGGTTCAAGAATCATAGATTTGCAAAACAGAACTTCCTTAGATAGAAAAACTTCCAAGAAAAGTTGTTTAAACAAGTCACTTCCCCCTGAAATTTAATTACCTCTAGATACGTACAAATATGTGACAGATTTCATTTAACTAGTTGATTTCAAGTTTTTAAATGATAGGTGGTGAAACTTCAATTCTCAGGACATATAATAGAGTTCTTATGATCACTAGAGTAAGATGAATGCTATTTTTTACTATTTGGAAGTACTTTTCAGAAAACCAAATATATATTGTTCTTGAAATGACCAAAGGAATTATTCACATAGCCACATTTGTATCTTTGTAACAATTTAAAATGGATTTTGTAGAAAATAAATACTTCTCTACCACTGTCCCTTAATTTATTTATAAAAGAAATTTGCTCAATGCCAATTTCTCAGAAACTATGGTTTAGGTTATTTGACATTTGCACCCTAAGGCTGTAAAGATTTCCTAGCGAGAAAGCAGTGCTCAGGAAACAAGTTAGTGGAAATTGGTTTTTACAAAGTTATACTTCTAATTTATTTTTTAATTAAATTTGTTCTTTCCACCTATTTTTTACTAAATGACCTGCCTTAAATATTTCAGATAAAAGCCCTATAGTCTAGATGTAATGTTGCACCTAAAAAGTTCACAGTAATAAGTTTGTCCAATAAACTCAGTTACATTTATGAAGTAGTTTTAAAGTTATGGTCCGTAGCGTGTACAAAGTGACTCATTTTCGTGGAACCAAAAGTATGAATATTATAACTTTGTAAATTCAGCTTTTAACATGGTAAATGTCCTTTCTTCTTGTGGAAATGTTAATTAAAGATAACCATCATTTTGCTATCTTTCTGTTATGCTTAGGGAACAAAACAATAGGGATAGTCACACGGTGAAGGTGATGGTGATGCACACTGACTGCACTGACGAGGCTGCTTCTGAGACAGTGATAGGATGGTAGTCATGCTTGTGACTCCTGGCAAGCAGCTGATTGCATACCATGGCAGAAGCAAATTCAGTTCAGCACACAGGTGGTATCAACTCTTGGCCTAGTGTTATTTAAGGCTTTGGGCTTTGAGATACTATCACTGTAAATTTCATATAAATTAAAATTGTTTGGGTGTGCCTGCTAAGTCACTTCAGTTGTATCCAACTCTTTGCAACCCTTGGACTGTAGCCCACCAGGCTTCTTTGTCTGTGGGATACTCTAGGCAAGAATACTGGAATGGGTTGCCATGCTCTTCTCCAGGGATCTGCCTGGTCCAGTTTGGGGGTAGAAGACAAGTATAGATAACCAAAATGGAGAAGTATAGGATAGTAACTGATAAAGAGTCCCTGTCTCATAGTTAGGTAATTACTAGACTAGTGATGTGAAGGAGAACAAGATTAATGTGCTGTGGTATGAGGGAGGTTTTACAGAAGTAAGATTGGTCCTAAAGTTTGCACAAACTTTGGTGGTCATTCTTATTTGATGATAATGATAATGTTTCATGAGAAAGAAAAGCATGAGTAAGGCAGAGTATTAGGTTTGGGAGATAGAAATGTTTGTATGAAATATACTTTAAATAGAAAAGATGGAGTCAGATTGTAATGAGCCTTGAATTCTGTGATTCAAAGTTGGATATCACTCGCAAAAGGAAACCTGTAAAGCCAAGAATGTGTCTTAACAAGTGATGTTTTAAGGAAGACAAACCAGTTGGATTGGGGCAGAGCTGACAGTGAAGAAAGAGACATAATTAGGAGGTTCATGTATGGATTTTGAGAGCTGTATTGGGGGGCAGAGGAAGGAGAGGAAAATGTATAAAATTACTTGGAGGCGATTGCCAAGAATTAGTCCTGAGCACCTGAAATAAATATGGCAAGTGGAAGGATCAGGATAAGGAGATATTTTGGTTTTGAATGTTGTGAATTTAAAATATTAAAATAGGTGTGATATGGTGATACAATAAAAAATAATATGTTTAGTCTTCATCTCTGGTTACTAACACAGAGTTTCTAAAACCCTAGGAATTTCATGAGTGGTAGGAATGAGAAGAGCATCTTTTGTTTTTCAAAATAAGGCCTTTTCAACTATACTTGTATTTATGCTAATGCAGTAACTCTTGGAGATGGTGTGCTCATCGCCAGAAGAGCTGCAGTTTTGATTAGAGAGTTGGAACTTCCAGCTCTACCTTTAACCTCTGGAGATTGGGGAGCAGGGATAGGGGATTGGAGAGAGGCTGGGAATTGAGCTAAAACCCAAGAATAGTTAATGATTTAATCAATTGTGCCTGTGTAGTGAGATCTCTGAAAACCTGTAACAGTGGAGTTCATAGAGCTTCTGGGTTGGTGAATGCATCCATATGCCAGAAGGTTGCATCCTTAACTGTGGGGACAGATGACACTTCCGTGCTTGAGACCCTTCTGGACCTCACCTAATGTGTTTCTTCACCTGGTTATTCATTTATATGTTTTATAATAAACCAGCAATAATAAGTAAACTAGTACTCTTAAGTTCTTTGAGTCATTATAGCAATTATTGAGCCTGAGGAAGGTCAGTCGTGGGAACCCCCAATATGTGTCCATGTTGGACTGAAGTCTGGGTACCTGAGGACCCAGTGTTTGCACTTAGCATCTGAGATGGGAAGCAGTTTCGCACTGAGTTCTGCACTGAGTATAAGAATTCAGTTAAGTTTCAGGATATTCAGTGTCTGCAGAGAATTAGGGTGTCAGAACAGGTTTTCCTGTTCTACATTTTGGAAATGTAGACATTTACAAAAATCAAGTTGGTAGAAGTTAATATTAGAAATATATATGATAAATAGTGTTTTCAACTCTGAAGTGTGATCATGATTCTAAAAGTAGGAGATAACAGTGAGATGACTCTAAGATCAGAAAGGAGGTTAACAAAATATTTGTTGCTATTAATATAAAACATGGTAATATATGTGATAAAGTTAACGTTTGACAGTAACATCAGAAGCATTTGTCAACTATTTATTATATATATATTCTGTTTTAAACATCTATATCATTAACTTATTTAATATTTACATAAACTTATGAGATAAGAGCACTTAAAAGTTAAATAATGTGCTCCATGTGACTCAGTCATTATTGATGGAGCTGAAAACTAAGACTTGAACCCAAACACTTTTCCTCTAAAACCTATACTCTACAGTTATCTGTGGAAGCCCTAGGTATAAAATTGCATTTGAATCCTCTATCTTTGTTTATATAGATGAATAAAGCATCTTTAAAGCACCTGAAATAAAGCAACATCATTACTATTTGTGACTTCAGATTCTTACACTTCCTTTCTTTCTCATTCCTCTTCTCGTTTCCACTTTCATTGTGTTATCTCCTTGTTTACCTTTGTCACGTTTAGCATTATCAGGTTGTGAAATCTTTGTACAGTCCCTGGCAGCAGTATACTCCATAAATATTACTAATAAATCTATAAATCTGAGAATCTGAGGGTTAGATTGTTTCAGATACTGAATTGAGTACATCAGCCTGCTACAGGATTTGCTTATAGTAAGTACATGCTGGCACATCTTCGTTAAGACTGCTGATATACTGTTCAGTGGAAAAGCTTTCACTGTAGTTATTTAGGAAGTATTGCTTTATTTCCACATTCAATCTAGAAATACATTTAAGAAGTAAAAAATAAATGCATAGAATAAGAAGGGCCGTCCATGTGCTTTTATGGAGAGAGAGCACTTAAATAATGTGCAGGAGGTACAGAAGAAATGTCTAGCTATCCTTGGGGAATGCAAATTCCACTTGTAGACACAAGAATATCCAGAAAAGCATTTGGTAGTTAGAGTCATTTAGTTGAAGAATGTAAAATTAAGCAGCTACTGAGAGAAGAGCTGAAAGTTGCTGAAAACTCCCTGGAAAAGTTGATATTTTGGCAAGTTGGCCTTAAAGAAAGTGACACTACTGTTTTGAAAAAGAGCATAAGAAAAGAAGGAACTCCTTGTAGATAGGAGTTAGACCATCACATATAAAATAGGTTCGCTTGATTGAAGCATAGAGGGGCAATGAGAGCTTATTGAGAATTAAAGGTTTGGATTATGGTAAGAGGTATTAAAGAATGTTTCAAAAAAGAGGCCAAGGTTTTAAAAAAAATGGCTTCACTGTCTGTAAATACAGTGAGTATGTTGGAAATTAATCACTGAAATTACTTAAGTAAATATCAAGTCTCTTTTCGTCAGAGATATTATATAGTAAATTTGTGCAAATAGTGGGGGTGGTGCTAATAAATCACTTCCAACTTGAATATGTGACAGTTGAAATGATTAGAAGAGAAACCCTTAGCTAGAAGGCTGTGCCAAACTCTAGATGTGTGGCTTAATGAGAGTTAGTCTGAGGGGAACAGTGAGAAATATCGCTAGGAAATAATCGAAGAGAATTAGAAATGGATTTGAGACAGGAAGAAAGGAGGCAGGGCATAACCATTGAAAGAATGAAGCAGCCGTTAAGAACAGGATTTACAAAAACTGATTGGAACTTAAATAGGTACAAGGTCGCAGAAAATTTGACTTCCAGGAGACCTTGAGCCTCATTTGCACTCACTGTAATACATTAGCTAAATAACACACCCTCTGGTGCCATGAAAGGCCACAGTCAGTGGTGCCCCGATTCTAGAAATCTCTGTCCTTTCCTCAAAGTAGTTGAAATCATCTTCCCTCTTGTTAGCCTGTGAAATTACCTAGGCCATAAAAACTAACCTCCGCCGTATTTCAGGGTCACTCGTGCCTTCTGAGACAGCACACACTCTGTCTGTGGAGTGTGTATCTCTCTACATAAATCTGCTTTCACTTTACTGTGGCTGGATCTTGAATTCTTTGCCACGTGAAGCCAAGGACCTTCACTAGGCAGCCAGTCCCAGGGACTCATTTGAGACCCAGAAAATGACCCTCCACTTGTGCGCCTTTTTTTCCCTACAAGTTTAGGGGATAAGTGTTGGTGGAGTAACGGCTCTCAATGGCTTGGGCTAGCTAATTAGCAACTGAAGCGACTTAGCAGCAGCAGTTCCTCACTGGTAAGGAGAAACCATCTGGTAAAACATGCGTGGGTTGAGTCAGTGGATTTGGATTCTAAGTCTAGCCTGTCCAGTATTTTGAAATGATGGGCAAGCGACTTCACTCAGATTATACAGACAAATTTGAGCACTACATGTTGGAGAAAGCAATGGCACCCCACTCCAGTACTCTTGCCTGGAAAATCCCACAGACGCAGCAGCCTAGAAGGCTGCAATCCATGGGGTTCTGAGAGACGGACACGACTGAGCGACTTCACTTTCACTTAGTGCTTTTATCCCATAATTTAGTTAAGTCAAGAATAAGTTCAGTTCAGTTCAGTTTAGTTCAGTCACCCAGTCGTGTCCAACTCTTTGCAACTCCATGGACTGCAGCGCTCCAGGTGTCCCTGTCCATCAAGGAACTTGCTTAATTAAACTCATGTCCATTGAGTCAGTGGTGCCATTCAACCATCCAACCATCTCATCCTCTGTTGTCCTCTTCTCCTCCTGCCTTCAATCTTTCCCAACATCAGGGTTTTTATATTGGAACTTCAGCTTCAGCATCATTCCTTCCAATGAATATTCAGGACTGATTTCCTTTAGGATTGACTGGTTGGATCTCCTTGCAGTCCAAGGGACTCTCAAGAGTCTTCTCCAGGACCACAGTTCAAGAGCATCAAATCTTCGGTGCTCAGCTCTCTATATGGTCCAGCTATCACATCCATACATGACTATTGAAAAACACATAACTTTTATGAGACGGACCTTAGTTGCCAAAGTAATGTCTCTGCTTTTTAATATGCTATCTAGGTTTGTCATAGCTTTTCTTCCAAGGAGCAGGCGTCTTTTAATTTCTTGGCTGCAGTCACCAGCTGTAGTGATTCTGGAGCCCAAGAAAATGAAGTCTGTCACTGTTTCCATTGTTTCCCCTTCTATTTGCCATGAAGTGATGGGACTGGGTGCCATGATCTTAGTTTTTTGAATGTTGAGTTTTAAGCCAGCTTTTTCACTCTCCTGTTTCACGTTCTTTAAGAGGCTCTAAAGTTCCTCTTCACTTTCTGCCATAAGGATGGTGTCATCTGCATATCTGAGGTTATTGATATTTTTCCTGGCAGTTGTGATTCCAGCTTGTGCTTCATCCACCCCAGCATTTTGCATGATGGACTCCACATATAAGTTAAATAGCAATAAGTCAGGGAATGGGAATGAAGATTAATTTTATGTCACACTAATAAGTAATTGTGTTTTATTATTCAAGGGAACATTTTTTTGGAGAACTTGGTTAGTTTACTAATGAAAATATTTTTAGTTGAGCGGAGCAAGAATTTAAAATTTAAAGTTATCTTTGTTCAAGAGATGAATTCATAGAAAAAGAAGAAAATATATGGATATCAGCCAGCAAAGTGTTAGTAGGGAAATCTGGCAATAGGGTTTGCTTTTTTATGAAATACAGATACACATCTTTCTTTAAACAGTATTTATTGTTATGCAGCCATGTATGATATGCTATGAGGTAGCTTCGTCACCTGACAGTCTTAAGATGAATTGGCTACCTTTCTAAAGAAGGGAGATTCCAGAAAGATTCTACAAACAGCCAGCTGAATCTTAGAATGAATATACAGACACCAGTGCTCCTGTTTATTTATCTATTTTTATACTTGTTTCTGTAGTTTTTTTTTTTTTTAATTGTCTCTCTTTTTCTGTAGTTACTTCTCTCTGTAAGAGAGACATATTCAACTTCGTTTGAGTCATCCTATTCACATATCTAGGGAAATGGTATCTAGGGAAACCATTGACTCTAGGATGTGTTCTTGAATGGGGTTCTACCCTTCTTGGCTTTGGACTCTTTCATTCTTTGTTTGCAATGTTTTATGTCTCACATGTTGATATTGTAAAATGAAGTTTTTCTCTTAAGATATCTCAGACTCCATGACACATGTCTCAGCAATTTGTGTTGAATCTTGCAGTATTTTAAAACAGTACAAACATAATGAAGAAAAGCTGAAGAAAATTTAAAGCTTCATAGTGCTTTGTAGTGCTCTGAAAGAAAAAAAAAGTAAAGTTACAAGGAACATGCCTTTCCCACCCCCTCCGTCCACCCCCACCCCTTGGTCCTGCAGTGTTTTTCTCAGATTGTGTGTTTACTGTTTATGTGAGGAGTCTGTCATTGACTTTGTGACTCTGCCGTCAGATCCACGTTGAGCTCTACCTCGTCATTCTTGATTCTCCCTTTCCCAGAATACGATGTTTCTAATTTTCAAACCTTTTCTATTTTAGGCTTTGACAAAGTTCTTGAAATGTGTTAATTGGGATCTACCTCAGGAGGCCAAACAGGCGCTGGAACTTCTAGGCAAGTGGAAGCCTATGGATGTAGAGGATTCCTTGGAGCTGCTGTCCTCTCATTACACGAATCCAACAGTGAGGCGCTATGCTGTGGCCCGACTACGGCAGGCGGATGATGAGGTATGTTAGTGTTCTCTACTCCTCTGCAACTGGGCACATTTTAAACTGGGACCTGTGTGTGTGTGTGTGTGTGTGTGTCTGTGTGTGTCTGTGTGTGTGTGTGTGAGAGAGGGTGGAGAGGGAGGGAAAGCTTTAGAAGGGAAGAGGATATACTATGTGTATTATTAGAAGCAAAATTAAAATATTCCTCCAGGGACTCCTGTGAAATGAAAATTTACTTCCTGATCTGTTACGTGATGGGACAATGTCCCCCAGGACATTTTCCTGGCAGCAGAGCTTGTATTGCTCTGTCTGGAAAAAGATATTCTAATGAAAAATGGTTCAGTGCAGTACCAGCTAGGGAATAATTCAGATTCCCCTCTATCAGTCAGTCTGCAACAATCCACATTTAATTGTAGCTTTGAAAAGCCTTTGGGGCCTTTAAAGCATAGAGATGCATGATCATCTTATTCTTTTTCAGACTCCTCCTTTAAACTTTAAGCTACAAACAATTGTGTAAGTAAATTTTTTAAAAGGTGGTTTTGAATCCTCTGCAAGAGAAAGACTGCAAGCTTTATGGTGGCTGTTTATATACGTATAAGGTCACCTGGGAAGGTTGAAAGCTGTATTGACCCAAAACATTGCTAGATGTTGAATTTTAGTAATTCCTAATCAGGTATATGAATTCAACAATTTTTTTATAACTTATTAATTTTTATAGAGGAAATGTATTCTCATACATAGCCTGCAAGGCTTATGGAATATATGACTCTTCTTAACCCTCAATATATGCATAGGAGTGCTCATCATGATTTTGGACTCCTAGTGGTATCTGAATTTCAAGAAGCAAAATGCCACATTTATTAAAGTTGATAGTTGTATATGTATTTAATTACAGTAAAATTTAAGCACTAAAGAAAGTAGTACAGTGACTGTTGATATGTAATTTACCTATCTTCAGTAGTTACCAACTTATAGTCAATTTTGTTTTCATCTTTAATGCCAGTTATTCTCTCCACCCTATTCCTTACATTCCACTAGATTATTCTGAGGCAATTCTCAGATATTGTATAATTTTTTTGAACTAGGACGTTTTCACTCTCCTATCAAACAGCAGTTCCTAGCATTGTGATTCAGCATATTATCTTCTTTATTGTTTTTTTTACTATATCACAAGTAAAAGTAAATTATTACAATATTTATTTAAAATAATGGGGTATTTATTTTGAAATTCATTAGAAATTTCACTCTAGTCATTAAGTCTTTATCTGTGTTTGACATGAGTCAGGATTTAGGTAAATGTCTTTGGGTTGTAGTCAATACAGCCCTCCTCAACATGGGTTCAGAGTTTAAATAGAAATATTATAAATCATCATATTTGGTTGTCTGACTACATTCCCTTATAAACTTAGAGGCTAAACATTTAATTGTCTCTGTAGTTAATAGTATCAGTGAAAGTACTGAGCTATTTATAGACCATTTTATAATTTTTATGAGGTAAAGAATAATGATACAAATATTGCATGTATTCCAAACTGCAAAATATGGTTGTTAGTTTGGGAGTGTTTTTTGAGGTTTTAGAGATGATAGATAATGAGATGGTAACTATCTCTTGATTTGCCTTTCTTTGAACTTGGTTCAGTAATGAATTTTGTATACTCAGCTTAAGAAAAAATATTTCAATTTCGTTTCTACTGATTCATCAAATGTACATTAAGATTTGAATTTTGGCTTTTGTCTGACTCTATGTACCCATATGTCTTTGGGAACATGTGTTATTCTCACCTCAGTTTCCTATTCCCCCCCCCCCCCAAAATAAATTGGACACGACTGAAGCGCCTTAGCAGTAGCAGCAGCAGCAGTATGGTATTTATGGCTTTATGAACTTCAAATGTTTTTTAGTATTTCTGAAAGTCACACAGTCATGTCCGACTCTTTGTGACCCTGTGGACTGTAGCCTGCCAGGGTCCTCTGTCCATAAAATTCTCCAGGCAAGAATATTGGAGTGGGTAGCCATTGCCTTTTCCAGGGAATCTTCCCAGCCCAAGGACTAAACACAAGATCTCCCACATTGCAGGCAGATTCTTTACCATCTTGAGCCCTTAATATAGTCCTATAATATAATCATATAATTATGTAAACATAGCATCACATCAAAGGTCACTTTGTCTAAATATATACATCTTGGACAACTGAAAAACTTGAATGAAAAGTGCTACATTTTATATTTGGACAGTAATTTGTTCAGGATGCCATAGTCCCTCTAGGACCCAAGCCTGTATATGTGTTACTTCATCCTCCTAGTGAGATCATCCTGCTGTTCATCCTTCAAGATGTAGCACAGACCTCAGTATCTCTGAGAAACTTTTCTTAACCACTGAAGGAAGCAGATGACATTTTGGTTTCCTTTCTGCTTCCATAGCATTTGGTTTGTTCCTTTACTGTATTATCATGTTTTTTTTTTTTTTTTTTGTTTTGCTTTTTTTTAAATTATTAATGAAATAGTAACATTGAAGCTCCTTTAACAATTTCACTTTT
>SJYC01129812.1:0-25414 GCA_006408675.1 Madoqua kirkii | reverse complement strand
ATTTTGAATTTCCTTGTTCATTTGTTCCCTTTCTGTTGATTTAAACAGGATTCCTGCTATAGTTGAATCCTTAGGGGCCTATAATAATACAGACAATCCTTTTAAAATAAATAATATCAACCTTTTAAACCGAGAAAAGTAATAGCTTCTAATCTGTTAAATACTGAACATCAGGATCTATAAATTGTTCCAGTTTTTTTTTTTCTTTTCTATAGCTATTCCAGTATGTTGAAATTAAAAATAAACTTTGGCTGCTTTGACATGTTTTTCTGTAACTTTTAAAACCTTTCAAGGTAATAAAGTTTATTTACCTCACAAAATGAGATTGTCAGGAAATAGGTGGCCTGTTGCTGTCATCATAAAATGAGTACCCACATAATTTTGTCTGCATTTCTACTTGAAGATGACAGGTTTTAAGGAAGTTCAGTTCAGTTTAGTTCAGTCACTCAATCGTGTCCAACACTCTGTGACCCCATGAATCGCAGCACGCCAGGCCTCCCTGTCCGTCACCAACTCCTGAAGTCTACCGAAATCCATGTCCATTGAGTCGGTGATGCCATCCAGCCATCTCATCCTCTGTCGTCCCCTTCTCCTCCTGCCCCAAATCCTTCCCAGCATTAGGGTCTTTTCCAGTGAGTCAGCTCTTTACATGAGGTGGCCGAAGTATTGGCGTTTCAGCTTCAACATCAGTCCTTCCAATGAACACTCAGGACTGATCTCCTTTAGAATGTACTGGTTGGATCTCCTTGCAGTCCAAGGGACTCTCAAGAGTCTTCTCCAACACCACCGTTCAGAAGCAGAAGTACATGAGTGCTTTGTAGAATCTTCTTACTGCTGTAGACAGAATTCAGAAGTGACGCAAATCGTGGTCTTCTTGTCTTAATCTAAGTTTGTCCTTCATTTTGGAGATGACACTGTCATTTTTATTTTAGATGGACTTGCCCTTTGTATCAGAACTTTGGCTTGAGTGATTTTGAGAGCTATTTGTTATGTGACCTTTATCACATGGCTGTAGCCATTGTATTTACTTGACAGTCAAGGGGACCTGAACAAAGCAATGGAGCCGGTATATCATGGTCATCTGTATTGCTCATTTAGAAAAGAGTTGCTATGTAAATACAGGAAAAGACAATGAATATACTAACGTGACAGAGGTAGTACAGACTTCAAAGGATTATTGTTGTTCAGTCACCAAGTAGGGTCCAACTCTTCACGACCCCAAGGACTGCAGCATGCCTGGCTTCTCTGTTCCTCACCATCTCTGGGAATTTGCCCAAGTTCACATCCAGTGAATTGGTGATGCCATCCAACCATCTCGTCCTCTGTCACCCTCTTCCCCTTCTGCCTTCAGTCTTTCCCAGCATCAGGGTCTTTTCCAACGAGTTAGCTGTTCGCATCAGACGGCCGAATTATTGGAGCTTCAGCTTCCACTTCAGTCCTTCCAAGGAGTATTCAGGGTTGACTTCCTTTAAGATTGACTGATTTGATCTCCTTCTTGCTTTCCAAGGGACTGCCAAGGTGATGGAGATAGTAAAGACTTCACTATTCCATACTGAGATTTTGCTGCTTACATACTAAGGTGATGGAGATGGTAAAGACTTTAAAGAGTTATTAATTTTTTAAAGTTTCATTTTAAATTCATATATATCCTGTGGCTATAGAAGGACACATATGAATCCTGTGGCTTTCTTTGTTCAAGATTTAACAATGCTTTCTTGAAATTTTGGTTTCTAACTCTTGTCAGGAACATAAAGTAAATGCATCATGGTCTAGTTTTTCATACTACTTTACAGAAAATTCTAGGTTATGCAGCTCTGAGGACTTCTAGATCACCTGTTATTATCATGGTACAGCATGGCACTGGGAAGTCAGTAGGGGAAGGTGCTTAACTTTTGTCAGCCTTTAAAATATTTCTGTGATAAGACTATATTGCATATGTCAGGGGCCACTAAATATTTTTTAAGATACAGAATCTGGCATCAGTTTCTTTATAACTTCTGGAGGGAGCTAGGAGTAAGTTGTGAAATAGTAATAAGCCAGGTAACATTATCTGCAGAAGTTGGTGTGAGAGGTTGTACCTGTTCTGGGACGTCAGAGAAGAAAGAAGTTTTTAGTGTTTAAGAGTTCTGGGAAGCGATGGAGTGTCCCTGTGTTTGAAGTGTGGGTAGAATCAGGAAGGGTGGAGGCGGGAAGATAGTTCAGGACAGTACCATAACATGAGCAAAAGCACAAAGTGGGGTAGGAGAGTCGAGCTGCCTAGAGTGTGATTGCATTCACTGGAGACAGTGGAAGTTGAACCAGACACTTAGGGCCACAGAGAGTTGTTTTTAAGTAGAGGGAACTGTTGGTGTTTTTGGTAATATCAGTGGGGCATGATGAAGGTAGTTTAAAGAAGAAAACTTTAGGATGATTATATTGATCAAAAAGTGTTTGTTTTTAGAGTTAGAGAAGCTAGGTAAAAGATATCTGCAGACAGGGCTGGCTTGTAGTGCAGAACAATTAAAAGAAGTATTTTACAGGAAAAAAATCGGCATGGCCTGGTGACTAAGTGAGCATAGGTGTTTGAAATGGGGGAATGTGACCTAGGCTTGGCGCTAGATCTACAGACCACAAATTAAATACAAAGTGCCAGTAATAGTTTTACGTAGAACCTGTGTTCGCTGGTTTGGTTACAACCTCACCACTTTTTTCTTATTTTTCTTATATTCAGGTGATCCAAACTGTAGCCCAAGTGCCTGAAATGTTGATAATGCCTTAAATTGAGATAGAAAAGTCATTAATTTAATATGATAGCTTCAGTTTTATGCATGTTCAGTTATAAATGACAATCAGTTTCTTGAAAAGGGGATCTACTGCTTGAAAAGTAAGGTAGATGAATTTAAAAGCAGACCACCTTAAGTATTCTGTCCAGGCATGGAAGTGCTAACGGTATAGTGCAAACAAGACAACTCTCTGTTCTCATGAAGCTTACCTTCTAGATGGTTGAATATTTCTTTCTAGACATAAAGTAAAGGAAAATAATAAGCCCTGTGATTTGAGATTTGTGAAGTACTATCAATTAAGGAGGTTAAGAAGTTTCATGTGGTTTTTAAAAGGTCAAACACTGTGAGAGAGTAAGGTTAGTAGAAAGAATTCTGGCCTTGGAGTCCAGAATCCCAGATTCTGATTTCAACTCTTCAGTCAACTAATTGTATCACCGTGGGCAAGATACAACTACCTCTAAGTTTTACTGTTGATAAAACAAGCAAGTTTCAAACTGTACATCATGATCCAAATTTCAAGGTTCACAATCTAGCTTGTGTTATTTAAAGAAAAATGAAATAGAACAATAACAAATATTAACATTATTCATAGAATATTGCTTTGTGAAACTTTTTTCAGCGTTATGTGTCTGTATGCACACATGGGCTCTGTGCAACAAGTAATGATATAAAATGCATGTCAATATGTAATCCAGGTCATTGTTTATATAATTACATGAATTACATCAGCAGTGTTGGTTTAAGAATATATTTATATTTAAATTTTTTTAAATCTCTAAAATCACAGTTTTATGATGGAAACATTGAACATTTTATATGGAATTTTAAGAAATAAAGAAATTGAGTGGGAAAGGGAAAATTAATAAATTTATTTTTCAGTTATGTTAATGAGAAAAGCTTCAGAGTTTTTTTTTTTTTCAGAAAAGAGAGCCTTATGTAATACCAAAAATATTACATAAATTTTAAAAATATTTTTGTTCATGAGTTACTTGGTAGATTTGTGAGGTTATATGATTTCTGAAGATGTTAATGCTTTATGTGCCTCATAATTAGGAGAAAATGCTCGTTTTGATCCCAAAATTTTTAGAAAATCTAGGATATTTTACAAATTAAGGTACCCTTTTACTAATTTATCTTTTACAGAAGGTTTTATGTGTTGTTCCTTAATTTTCAAATTTTAAAAGAGTGATGATAAAATGTTTCATTACTCATTGTTTTTGCAAATGTGAGTCTTTTAATAGAAAGGCATAAATAAAATGAATCTGTTTCATTTCACATATATATGAATGACTTAACCTATTTTTAAGGTATGTGATAGTGGAATGTGAAGATCAAGATACTCAGCAGAGAGATCCAAAGACCCATGAAATGTACTTGAATGTTATGAGACGATTCAGCCAAGCATTGTTGAAGGTAACTATTTGATGTATGGATTGGCATATACAGTCCATGGGCCCTATCTGGCCCATTGCCTGTTTTGGTATGGTCTATGAGCTAAATATGGTATGGTATATGAGCTAAACATGGGAAATAGGTGGGTAAACAGGGGAAACAGTGGAAACAGTGTCAGACTTTGTTTTGGGGGGCTCCAAAATCACTGCAGATGGTGATTGCAGCCATGAAATTAAAAGATGTTACTCCTTGGAAGAAAAGCTATGACCAACCTGGGTAGCATATTGAAAAGCAGAGACATTACTTTGCCAACAAAGGTCCGTCTAGTCAAGGCTATGGTTTTTCCTGTGGTCATGTATGGATGTGAGAGTTGGACTGTGAAGAAGGCTGAGCACCAAAGAATTGATGCTTTTGAACTGTGGTGTTGGAAAAGACTCTTGAGAGTCCCTTGGACTGCAAGGAGATCCAACCGGTCCATTCTGAAGGAGATCAGCCTGGGGATTTCTTTGGAAGGAATGATGCTGAAGCTGAAACTCCAGTACTTTGGCCACTTCATGCGAAGAGTTGACTCACTGGAAAAGACGCTGATGCTGGGAGGGATTGGGGGCAGGAGGAAAAGGGAATGACAGAGGATGAGATGGCTGGATGGCATCACCAACTCGATGGACATGAGTTTGAGTGAACTCCGGGAGATGGTGATGGACAGGGAGGCCTGGTGTGCTGCGATTCATGGGGTCTCAGAGTGTTGGACACGAATGAGTTATTGAACTGAACTGATGGGCTAAACATTGCTTTTTATTTTTAAATAATTGGGAAAATTCACAAGAAGAGTAATACTTTGCGACACATAAAAATTATGTCAAATTCACAAGTCAGTCTTCATAAGGAATATTTTATTGAGACATAGTTATGCTCATTTGCTTTCATATTGTTTGTAACCACTTTGACTACAATAGGAGTAAATATTTAGAATGGAAACTCTGTAGTCAATAACACCTAAAGTAGTTAATCCTTAGCCCTTTATAGAAAGTTTTTTGATCCCTACGTTAATGAAACAAAACTGTTGCTTGAACAACAACAAAAAAAACCCCAAATCTTTACTCTCTGTTTTCTATTTTTATTTTTAAGACAACGCTTTAACCTCTGAGCCACCAGGGAAGCCCTAAGACTAGGTACATTTATATAAACCTGGCAGTGGTCATATTGCAGATACTTTACCTGACTTCTGTTTTTGCTTTTACATTTTCTGGAGATCTCAACTGTGTGACTTCACTTTCACTTTTCACTTTCATGCATTGGAGAAAGAAATGGCAACCCACTCCAGTGTTCTTGCTGGAGAATCCCAGGGACCGGGGAGCCTGGTGGGCTGCCGTCTATGGGGTCACACAGAGTTGGACACAACTGAAGCAACTTACCAGCAGCAGCAGCAGCAGCAGCAGCAGCAGAGATCTGTAGGCCTTTTTTACCTGGTGTTCTTGTGATTGTTAAGGTAATGTCTCAGTTGAGCCAGCAGAGGGTGCATGGGCCATGAAAAAAAATTGTCACAACAGTACCTGATTTGCTATAGAAATATTTTGCTTCATAGCATCTTTATCTGCTGTTTCATGTTCCATTTAAATTGTCTTTAAATTTAAATCACATCTTATTGAACTCTTTGAGGCTAAACTTTTTTTTATAGTTCTCAGAGCCCTTGGATTTGCTGTATCTAAACTGGAAAATAAGCAGTTGGTCCTCTCTTTTAATCTCAATTCTGTCACTTATAGCCTTTGTCATCCTCTGAGGCAATTTTGGTCTCTCTGAGAATAAATTTCAGTCTTTTAAATAAAGATAGATAATTGCCAAGCTGCTTCTTTCAGTGTAATTGGAGAAATTAAATGAGAAAATGTTATTTTATAATATTTTATGAACTGAGGATTACTACACAAGACTTCATAGCATTGGTTTTATGGCTTTTATTTTACTAAGCTAGTATATTATATTGCTATTTGAGAACTTTCTTTTAAGGATTTAATTCGTTCCTTGAAGATAGTATTGTTTCTACTATATGCCCTTTTTGAAGAAATTATAAGTGTCCAGATATTTATTGAATCAGTCAGTGAATACACTTTGGGTCAGTAAATTTTGTCTTGTCACACACTTGCATGTGGGAAAAAACATACAATTTTTGATAGATTAGTATTCACTGACAACTCAAAATAATTTTCAATTGTAGAAGAATTGGTGGTGTTTAAGATAACAGGCTTCTCATTATCTCTGAATCAAGATTATTTTTTTTAGTATTACTTTGTGTTGAAGTTTGTAGTTATTCAATAATAAATAAAGGTCACCCATGCTATTGAAGGGGCTTCCCTGGTGGTTCAGCGGTTAAAGCGTCTGCCTCCAATGTGGTAGTCCCAGGTTCAATACCTGGGTTGAGAAGATCCCCTGGAGAAGGAAATGGCAGTCCACTCCAGTATTCTTGCCTGGAGAATCACATGGGCGGAGAAGCCTAGTAGGTTACAGTCCATGGGGTCACGAATAGTCGGACATGACTGAGCGACTTCACCTCACCTCATGCTATTGAAGAAACTGATCATTATGCTATATAGAATTAACTTTTCTTTCCTTTGAATTTCTTCAGGGTGATAAGTCTGTCCGAGTCATGCGTTCTCTGCTGGCTGCACAACAGACTTTTGTAGATCGGCTGGTGCACCTAATGAAGGCAGTGCAGCGTGAAAGTGGAAATCGTAAGAAAAAGGTAAACCTTCTGGCTTTGCTTTCTGTTTATGCTTAGAGGTGGTGGTTTAGTCACTGAGTCATATCTGACTCTTTGTGATCCCATGGATTGTAGCCTGCCAGTCCTTTCTGTCCATGGGATTTCCCAGGCAAGAATACTGGAGTGGGTTGCCATTTCCTTCCCTAGTAGATCTGCCTGACCAAGTGATCAAACTTGGGTCTCCTGCATTGCAGGCAGATTAACGACATTAATCTCACTGTACACCTTTACCAGAACTCTTAACTGACCAGTAGATCTCAACAGTGGGCTTAAAATATTCAGGAAACCATGTTGTAAACAGATGTGTTACCATGCAGGTTTTGTTCCTCATTTAAGAGCAAGCAATTGATTTAGCATAACTCTTAAGGGCCTCAGGATTTTTGAAATGGTAGATAAGTGTTGGCTTCAACTTCAGCCCCTAACCAGAGCATCAGCCTGCGCTTTGAAGCCAGGCATTGACTTCTGCTTTTGAGCTATGAAAGTCCTAGATGGCATTCTTCCAATAAAAGGCAGTGTCATCTGCAATGAAAAATCTGTTGTTTAGTGTAGTAGCAACTTTTGTTAATTATTTTTGCCAGATTCTCTGGATAACCTTGCTGCATCTTCTCCATCTGCACTTGCTGCTTCATCTTGCATTTTCATGCTGGAAATGACTTCTTTCCTTAAACCTCATGAGCCAACCTCTGTAGCTTCAAATTTTTCTTCTGCAGTTTTCTCACCTCTTTCAGCTGTCACAGCCTTGTATTTGCCACATACTACAGAACACATGTTGTTTTGTCTGTGTTTTAAATCAGATAGTCCCAAATGTAGTGTTAACATTGGCTAAAACTCTTTTCAGACATTTTTTCGTGATAATAATAAAAGACTAACTTAGTTTTTATTTATATAGTTTTACTAGAAACAAGCTCCCACATTTTAGTGCAAGGCCAAGATGATGCTCCACCACCATTATTTGTGTTATTACCAGGAATAATGAAATGGCTACAGTTAATAATTTAAAATCACATGTAATGCTTTTCCATCCCTCATAATGAAGTTGGGAGAGACTTGTCTTGGTGAGTCCAACAGTGGTAAATGTATCACAAGGGAATCCATGTGTTAGGTTTCAGATGGTAAAACAGATACTAATATTGTTGCTACTTTCTTTCCCTTACTGATGTCATTTAGGAAAAATTCTCTTGATTGAGGTCTTTGAATCTAGATGTTTGAGTTCTAATAAAAATACATTAATTCCACATTTAAAAACAGATTAAAGCTTTCATTTTGAATGTTAAGTATTCTCTTTCACTTCATAATTCTTTAGATTATAATATATATTCTGTAAAAATATATTGCATGTCTACTGTGTGCCAAGCACTCTTTCTAGAGTCTGGGATACAGTGGTGAATATAAAAATCCCTACCCTTTATAATGTAAGTAGCTTACATTCCTGTTGGAAGAAATAGTTAACAAAATAAATAAAATATATTATATGCTATATAGTGTCTTATGCTATTGGGGGAAATAAAGCAGGAAAGGGGAATAGGTAGTGCCCGGTTCAAGTATTAAGGCAGTGTTTCATTTCTCAATGGAATGATCATGAAGGCCTCACTAAGAGTTGACATTTGGACAAAAACCTGAAGCAAGTTGGGGAGCACACCATGTGAATATCTAGAGAAGACTGTTTCAGCAAGAGGAACGGCAAGCACAGAGGCCCTGATGTGAGAGCATGTGTGACATGTTTGAGAAATAGGAAGAAGTGCAGTGTATTTGGTCAAATTTTCTCCCCATGAAAACAAGCTTACCTATTTAAAGAATGCTAGACTCGCAAGGTTTCCCAAGTGGTGCAAGTGGTAAAGAATCTGCCTGCTAATGCAGGAGATGCAAGGAAGGTGGGTTCCCTGGACAGAGGAGCCTAGTGGGCTATAGTCCATGAGCTTGCAAAGAGCTGGGCAGACTGAGCATGCACGCATGCACATGCACACGCACACGCACACGCACGCACTCTCAATCTCTCTGTCTATCACACAGCTTTCCAAGAAAATAGATTGTCCTTTTGAAATTGAATAGGTGGGCTTGGTCTAAACATTATAGATGCTGCTAAGTGAGAAGACTTTCATCATGACTTGAACTGCTCAGTGTCTGAAATCTTGGCTTAATGCAGTATGTTTGTGAGCTAAAGAAAATGAATAAATGATTATAAGAATTTGAGCAAGCTCTGGGAGTTGGTGATGGATATGGAAACCTGGTGTGTTGCAATCCACGGGGTCACAAAGTCGGACACAACTGAACTGAACCTGATATCTTAGTAAAAGTTTCATCAGATAGAATCAATGAATAGTAAAATGTAGGGTCCAGGTTCCTCCAAGTAAATTGAGTTTACTTTTTAAACCCAAAATGCGCAGTGAAACAGCTAATGAAATTCTTGCTTAATATCTGGTCATGTAAAATTAAGCTTCAAATGAAATTAGTTTCTTTGTGACTTCATAAGTCCTTTTAAAGCAGAAATTATATCTTTAAGTTCAGCCTGAGAATATCCCTGATTCTCAGTTGCAGCAAGAGAAACATATTCCCTGACCTCTGAGAGTCCAGCATTTCATAGGTCAGGGGATTGTGCCTACAAAGTGTGCTGCTGTTATTGTCAGGTGGATTATAAGTGCTTTTCTCTCACACATACTAACTCCTTTATGTTATGTTACTTCACATAGACTTTTATGGTGCTTTGCAAATATTTTAAAGTTAATGTTATCTGTCTTTTACGTCTTACCATATACTTTAAAAGTCACTTTTCCATTGTAATCTAATTAGTACTTTATAACTTGTTCTCCTAGAATGAGAGACTACAGGCATTGCTTGGAGACAATGAAAAGATGAACTTGTCCGATGTGGAACTTATCCCACTGCCTTTAGAACCTCAGGTGAAAATTAGAGGGATAATTCCAGAAACAGCTACATTGTTTAAGGTAATTGTGGTGGATCTTTGATATCTGTGACTGGAGCTGATTCTTTAAAGCTGTATCAGAGACTGTACCTTTGGGAAAAAAAATGCCTTTTATTTATCTGTGTTTTAAGATCTTTTTGTAATATCTGTGGACATTTTTATGTGAAATGTATGAAATATTTTTATATCACTGGGTTTTTAAATATTTAATTCTTTGAACTATTTATTAATCAGAGCCACACCTATCTTTTCCCATGTAAGCTTAAAAAATAAATTATATTGCACACTTAGGCATTTACTTTATAAGTTCCTATGGTTAGATAAGAATTCCAGTTACCCTTTCATAAAATTTCTCAATTTGGTATCTGTTCCTATGACTTATTTTCTTATCTTTTAAGTGGTAATTCTCTTTAGTCCATAATAGCATGTGCCTGGCTTTCTTTTGGCTGTCCACCACTTGGATAGTTAGAAAGGACTGGAGACAGCTGCCTTCTTTAAGCAGATCAAAGGGTTGAGAGCATTCCTTGTGAAGCTTCATTGAGACATGATATTGTGGTTGTCTGATTCTAGGGTTGGAAAGGGGGGAAGTTGCATTGGAATATTACTTTCTATTGGGTGAGAAAGGCCTCATAGATCTCTCCTTTGGATATATTTTAAAAAGGGTATGATTACAATAAGAAATAGTTCAGATTTTTTTTAGGGTGTGATTTGAAAGGCAGCCTTTGGCAGCCCAGCATGCAGTACTGCAATATGTTTCAAAAAGCAGTACTTTAACCTTACTGCACGTTATGGACTGATAGTGTCTATTCTTCTAAAAATTATTCTGTTGCATCAGTTTTTAAATGTTGTTTGCAACCTGTTAAGTTCGTTTTAAGACTCATAAAGTTATAAACCTGCAATTTAAAAAATACTGGTTATAGAAGAGAGAATGCAAGTGTTTCTTAGTTCATGCTAGAACTCCCAAATAAGATCTGCTTCTAATATTCTCATTCCCTTTAGGGCTAACCAAGAACAGTGTTTTATCATATTTTAGCAAACAGGATGAAAAAGAATGTTTAAGACATAGAGCCAGAGTTGTAAGAGTGCGGTGTGAGAATCTGTCACCATTGTTAGGTAGATTCTCAATCCATTTTTTCCTTAAATAATTTTATAATTATGTCATATATGCAAAGTATAGATGGTCAGTAAGATGTCATGGGATAGCTTTTTAATCCTAAGGTTCGATTCTGAATTTTTTCTTCTAGCCTTTATTAAATAAGTGGACATTCTTGAAAATTCTGAATTGAAGTCTAGGACTAATGGTTCCAGGGCATTTACTGCATAACTCTAGGATTGTAATTCTTAAGCATTTGGGGGTCATGAGTTTAAGAGTCCAATGAAAGTGATGGATTGGATATTTTAGAAAGTTACCCGTAATGCTTATACAAATACACTGAAACGTCTACACAGAATTGTAGCAGAATCCGTGAATTCTTGTTGTCCTTCTATGAACTCCTTAGAGCTGAAAAGGTTATGGACTTAGTTTTCAATATTTTTAGACAATATTTTGTTAGACCCTAGCTTAAGAACAAAAGCTAGATCTCTGTGGGGAGTGAGCCCCTTAAGGCACTGGGATTAGTGCCCTAGTTATCCTTATATTTTCATATGTTTACACTAGATTTCAGATGTACTCTAAATTTCAAAATCAGATCCAAATTGGAATAGGGAAGTTACAACAAAGAAACCTTGCTTATCATTTATCTTTAGTAATTTGGCTTCCAGTTGTTTTCTTGAGCGTTTGTGAGTAGGGTACAGGGATAAAATATATTTACCCTGAGGTGATCAAAGGATACTACAACTATTTGAAGTTTTAATTCACTAGAGGTTGTAGTTTCTAAACTTAAATTCTTTGAAGGAGTTTTGATGTCTTTCCCCTACATTTTATAGTGAAGTTTTCAAACATACAGCAAAGTTGAAAGGCCTTCACAGTAAACAACTATACACTCACTTCTTCAATTCTGTTAGTAACGTTTTACTGTACTTTTTTTGTCACACACCTGTTCATCCCTCTATTTGATACTTTTTTTGCTATTATTTCTCATGGTCTGTAGAAATTAATATTATTTGCTTTGTCAGACTCATTTCTTTTCTTTAGATTATTACAGGTTTCTCCACATTTCCATCTTATATAATTTGAAAATAATATTTTTATTTCCAGAGTGCTCTTATGCCTGCACAGTTATTCTTTAAGACTGAAGATGGAGGCAAATATCCAGTTATATTTAAGCATGGGGATGATTTACGCCAAGATCAACTTATTCTCCAAATCATTTCACTCATGGACAAGGTGAGCATAACCTTACGTTGGTAGGGAACGTGTTTTCATTTCAGAAATCAATGGTTTAGTGGATATGCTATGCATGGAAACAGAATTACATGTACCCAGAATTATATAACATTCAGGTACAATCCTGGAGAGCTAAACAATCTCCACTTGATCTTGAACAAATGTAGTTGTTATTGTATTACTACAGATGGCTCTTAAGATGAGTATAAAATGAAACTGCATGTGTTCCTTTTTATAAAAGCTTTTTCACAGTTCTTCCAGTGTTGGATTTAGTAATTTTCTTCCTCTTAGTCAATTAAATCTTCTTTCTTAAATCCTTTTCTGTCTGGATTTTAAAGAAACATATTTGTTTTCATTTCCTTATTTGGAGTCATAAAATACTTCATGGCCAATAATGCCTGCATAAATCCTTAGGAGGAACCCTCTGTCAGTGAAAACTGACAGTGATTTAGAAAAAGATAAAGAGATGTATTAAACTGCTATAATACTTAATACAAAACTGTTTCATAACATTCTTTTCATTTGTTTAATATAACTTTTGATCTTAAGCTTCTACGAAAAGAAAATCTGGATTTGAAGTTGACGCCCTACAAAGTATTAGCCACTAGTACAAAGCATGGTAAGTTTATTTTTTAACAATTATTTATTTCAGTGTCCAATGAGTATATTTTTCCTTTTTAAATTGGAAGTTGTTAAGAACATTAGGGACTGAACTCATTTGTAACACTGAAGACCTGTCAGGCCTTCCTGGCAACCTGTCTACCTTCCCTCCCTCCCTTTCTCTATATACCTCTTGAAATCATTAAACAGTGTATTTGGGAGAAAAATGAGAACCTTTATGATATATTTCTTTCAATTCAAAACTGTTTCCAAACCACAGTAGTTTTCTTTTGTGGTGATCTGTATCTGAAATCATAATTGTTTTTGTTACTGTTCAGTTACTAAGTCATACTCAGCTCTTTGCGACCTCATTCACAGCAACATATCAGGCTCCTCAGTCCTCTACTATGTCCTGGAGTTTGCTCAGATTTGTGTCTATTGAATCTGTGATGCTATCTAATCATCTCATCCTCTGCTGCACCCTTCTTTTGCTTTCAATCTTTTCCTAGCATCAGTGTCTTTTCCAGAGAGCTAGCTCTTCACATGAAGTAGCCAAAGTACTGGAGCTTGAGCTTCAGCATCAGTCCTTCCAATGAATATTCAGGGTTGATTTCCATTAGGATTGGCTGACTTGATATCTCTACAGTAAAAGGGATTCTCAGAAATCTTCTCCCACAGCAAAATTCGAAAGCATCAGTTCTTTGGAACTCGGCCTTCTTTGTGGTCCATCACATCCCTACATTACTACTGGAAAAACCATAGCTTTGTCTACATCTTTGTTTTGATGTCTCTGCTTTTTATTACACTGTCTAGATTTGTCATAACTTTGCTTCCAAACAGCAAACCACTTTTCATTTCATGGGTGCAGTCACCATCTGCAGTGATTTTGGAGCCCAAGAAAATAAAAACTGTCACTGCTTCAACTTTTTCCCCTTCTATTTACCGTGACATGATAGAACCAGATGCCATGATCTTAGTTATTTGAATGTTGAGTTTCAAGCTACTTTTTTCTCTCTTTAACCCTAACCAAGAGGCTCTTTAGTTCCTCCTCACTTTTCTGCCTTTACAGTTGTATCATCTGCATATCTGAGGCTATTGATATTTCTGCTGGTAATCTTGATTCCAGCTTGTGACTCATCCAGCTTGGCATTTCGTATGATGTACTCTGCATATAATCATTATTGAGAGTTACTAAAACCTAGAGAGGCTTTTATTGTGCCATGCTTATGCAAACCGCTCATCAGATGATGTAGCTTTTATTCATTGGTTTTTTTTTTAAATATATATGTATAACTCTTTCTGAGATTGAATAACCTCTGGAAGTTTGGCAGAAGATTCCTTCAGAATGCTTGCCTAACGTGTATTGTAAATTTTACAATCTTGTTACTCTTAGAGCTTCTTACCCTTAGATTAGGTACTTTGGAGAAACAAGTACCTGCTTTATTTTAGGCTTTCCACCCTTCTCCTTGTTACTCCCAAATCTTTCTGGCAGTTTAATTTCTTATATGTTCTATTAGTATCCTACATAAATTGATTTACTTAGCTTTTATTTGCTACTGGGATCGAGACAAAAGCATCAGCTTAGTTTACAAGTTCTTGAGTGGTATAACATAGCTCCACACCTCTGTGACACCTCTTTTTTCCACTCTCCTTGCTTCTTAGACTTTAGCCACACCATCCACTTTCCATTTTCGCAAATGTACCATGCTCTTTTTAGCCTTAAATCTTTACTATTCTTTCTGCTTTATTTGTGCATCTTTATTATCCTTCAAAACACAATTCAGGTCTCAGAGGTCCTCTGACTCTATTATAATATAGGTCTCCCTTTACTGTTCCTTTTCATAGTGTCCTTTCATTCATAGTATTTATTCCAATAAAACTTGCAAAATTGTGAGATCTTTGAAAGCAGGTCAAAGCTCTATTTTTGCTTACCTGCAAAATTCTTGCTACCTAGTAGAGAAACTACAAATATATGTTAAGTGCATTGATGCAGACTGTTCGGTATTTATCATATCAGAATTAATGAGATGTTTCTTACTCTAAAGTAATGCACAGACTCCTAATTTGCATGCAAATAATTATAATGTGTTATTGTTTGGTCACCTAGTCATGTCTAACTTTTTGAAACCCCACAGACTGTATGTAGCCTGCCAGGCTCCTCTGTCCATGAGATTTCCCAGATATGACTACTGGAGAGGCTTGCCATTTTCTTCTCCAGAGGATCTTTCTGGCCCAGGGATTTAATTTGTTTCTCTTGCATTGGCAGATTCTTTACCACTGAGCCACTAGGGCAGCCCAGTTATAATGTAAGGCTTACCAAAACCAGATCATAGTTGTTTATGATTCTGAAATATTTCCATCATTCAACTTTGATTTTTTTTTTTCACAGATTTGTAGTTTTATACTTCTTTTGTTGTCCCTGAACTTACAGGCTTAATTTTTATCCTTAGTCTCCTGTATACTATCCCCCTCCCCTTCTTTATGGTAGTTCAGGTAAGGGATTTATACTTCCCTCTCATAGCATTTCCAGGGAATGGCAGAAGATAGAGTATTACACAAAGAAAGCCAATGAGTATACTATAATTTTAGGGTTAGGTGATTGATATTCTGAAATGCCACAATTTCAGATTTCTTAAAGTGTTTACATTTAGAATTTTAATTGACATATGTTATAAAACTTCAGAAAGAAATGTTTATGCCAAATTTAAGAACCCTTACCCTGTTACTGATCTGAAAAATAGAGTGCCTGAAGAACTATGGACACAGGTTCTGACATTGTACAGGAAGTTATGATCAAGACCATCCCCAAGAAAAACAAATGCAAAAGGCAAAATGGCTGTCCAAGGAGGCCATATAAATAGCTGAGAAAAGAAGAGAAGTGAAAGGAAAAGGAAAAGGAAAGATATAACCATATGAATGCAGAGTTTCAAAGAATAGCAAGGAGAAATAAGAAAGTCTTCCTCAGTGATCAGTGCAAAGAAATAGATGAAAACAATAAAATGGGAAGGACTAGAGATCTCTTCAAGAAAATCAGAGATATCAAGGGATTATTTCATGCAAAAATGGGCACAGTAAAGGACAGAAATGGTATGGACCTAACAAGCAGAAGATATTAAGAAGAGGTGGCAAGAATACACAGAAGAACTACACAAAAAAGATCTTAATGACCCAAATAACCACATTGATATAATCACTCACCTAAAGCCAGACATCCTGGAATGTGAAGTCAAGTGGGTCTTAGGAAGCATCACTACAAAGGAAGCTATTAGAAGTGATGGAATTCCAGTTGAGCTATTTCAAATCCTGAAAGATGATGCTGTGAAAGTGCTACAGTCAGTATGCCAGCAAATTTGGAAAACTCAGCAGTGATCAGGACTGGAAAAGATCAGTTTTCATTCCAGTCCCAAAGAAAGGCAATGCCAAAGAATGACTAGAGATCTCTTCAAGAAAATTAGAGATATCAAGGGATTATTTCATGCAAAAATGGGCACAGTAAAGGACAGAAATGATATGGACCTAACAAGCAGAAGATATTAAGAAGAGGTGGCAAGAATACACAGAAGAACTACACAAAAAAGATCTTAATGACCCAAATAACCACATTGATATAATCACTCACCTAAAGCCAGACATCCTGGAATGTGAAGTCAAGTGGGTCTTAGGAAGCATCACTACAAAGGAAGCTATTAGAAGTGATGGAATTCCAGTTGAGCTATTTCAAATCCTGAAAGATGATGCTGTGAAAGTGCTACAGTCAGTATGCCAGCAAATTTGGAAAACTCAGCAGTGATCAGGACTGGAAAAGATCAGTTTTCATTCCAGTCCCAAAGAAAGGCAATGCCAAAGAATGCTCAAACTACCATAAAATATTGTACTCATCTCACATGCTAGCAAAGTAATGCTCAAAATTCTCCAAGTGAGGCTTCAACAGTACATGAACTGAGAAATTCCTGATATTCAAGCTGGATTTTAAAAAGGCAGAGGAACCAGAAATCAAATTGCCAAAATCCACTGGATTGTAGAAAAAGCAAGAGAGTTCCAGAAAAATACCTATTTCTGCTTTGTTGACTATGCCAGAGCCTTTGACTGTGTGGATCACAACAAACTGGAAAATTCTAAAAGAGATCAGAATATAAGACCACGTTACCTGCCTCTTTAGTAATGTATATACAGGTAAGCAGCAGTTAGAACCAGATGTGGAACCAGCTGGATCCAAATTGGGAAAGGAGTGTGTCAAGGCTATATTTTCTCATCTTGTTCACTTAACTTACATGCAGAGTACATCATGGGAAACACTGTGCTAGGTGAAGCACAAGCTAGAATCAAGATTGCTGGGAGAGAAATATCAATAACCTTAGATATGCAGATGACACCACCCTTATGGCAGAAAGCAAAGAGGAACTAAAGAGTGTCTTGATTGAAGTGAAAGAAAAGAATGAAAAATCTGGCTTACATTCAACAAACGAAGATCATGGGATCCAGTCCCATCGCTTCATGGCAAATAGATGGGGAAAAAATGGAAACAGTGAGAGACTTTATTTTGGGAGGCTCCAAAATTGCTGCAGATGGTGACTGCAGCCATGAAATTAAAAGATGTTTGCTTTTTGGAAGAAAAGCTTTGACCAACCTACTTTGCCGACAAAGGTCCATCTAATCAAATCTATGGTTTTTCCAGTAATCATGTATGTATGTGAGATGTGGACTATAAAGAGAGCTATGCACCGAAGAATTGATGCTTTTGAACTGTAGTGTTGGAGAAGACTCTTGAGAGTCCCTTGGACTGCAAGGATATCAAACCAGTCAATCCTAAAGGAAATCAGTCTTGAATATTCATTGGAAGGACTGATGCTGAAGCTGAAACTCCAATACTTTGGCCACCTGATGCAAAGCACTGACTCATTGGAAAAGACCCTGATGCTGGGAAAGATTGAAGGCAGGAGGAAAAGGGAATGACAAGGACAAGATGGTTGGATGGTATCACCGACTCAGTGGACATGAGTTTAAGCAAGCTCTGGGAGTTGGTGAGGGACAGGGAAGCCTGGCGTGCTGCAGTCCATGGGGTTGCAAAGAGTCAGACACGACTGAGTAACAACTGAACTGAACCTTATTACTTTGTGTTCCTGTATATAATAATAGAAATTGGCCTAGAGAAACATGCAGATTTTCAGCTTAATTTTTTAATATGTGTCCTGTAGTTCCTATGATATAAATGCCAATATATACTAAATACAATGTTTATAGACCTCTTTAAGCTAATAAGTTTGTATTGTGTACATTTGCAAATGAAGACTATTCTTAACAGAATCTTGATCATTTAACTAATATTGTTGTTTTGTCATTCAGTCATGTCTGACTCTGCGATCCCATTGACTGCAGTACACCAGGCTCCTCTCTTCTCCACTCTCTCTCTGAGTTTGCTCAAATTCAGGTCTGTTGAGTCAGTGATGCTATAGAACCATATCATCCTCTGCTTCCTCCTCCTCCTCCTGCCTTCAGTGTTCCCAGCATCAAAGTCTTTTCCAACTGAGGGAGCTCTTCACATCAGGTGGCCTAAGTGAGCTTCAGCTTCAGAAAGTCCTTCCAATGGCTTAACCAAAAGCTGTGCTTAATACAGTATATCTGTTTCTGTGTAGGCTTCATGCAGTTTATACAGTCAGTTCCTGTTGCTGAGGTTCTTGATACAGAAGGAAGCATTCAGGTACAATATCTATTTTAATGATTTATGAATTTCATAAATATTTCTTCTTAGAAAAGTTTCAGTCGTATAATTGATGCTTTTGAACTGTAGTGTTGGAGAAGACTCTTGAGAGTCCCTTGGACTGCAAGGATATCAAACCAGTCAATCCTAAAGGAAATCAGTCTTGAATATTCATTGGAAGGACTGATGCTGAAGCTGAAACTCCAATACTTTGGCCACCTGATGCAAAGCACTGACTCATTGGAAAAGACCCTGATGCTGGGAAAGATTGAAGGCAGGAGGAAAAGGGAATGACAAGGACAAGATGGTTGGATGGTATCACCGACTCAGTGGACATGAGTTTAAGCAAGCTCTGGGAGTTGGTGAGGGACAGGGAAGCCTGGCGTGCTGCAGTCCATGGGGTTGCAAAGAGTCAGACACGACTGAGTAACAACTGAACTGAACCTTATTACTTTGTGTTCCTGTATATAATAATAGAAATTGGCCTAGAGAAACATGCAGATTTTCAGCTTAATTTTTTAATATGTGTCCTGTAGTTCCTATGATATAAATGCCAATATATACTAAATACAATGTTTATAGACCTCTTTAAGCTAATAAGTTTGTATTGTGTACATTTGCAAATGAAGACTATTCTTAACAGAATCTTGATCATTTAACTAATATTGTTGTTTTGTCATTCAGTCATGTCTGACTCTGCGATCCCATTGACTGCAGTACACCAGGCTCCTCTCTTCTCCACTCTCTCTCTGAGTTTGCTCAAATTCAGGTCTGTTGAGTCAGTGATGCTATCTAACCATATCATCCTCTGCTTCCTCCTCCTCCTCCTGCCTTCAGTGTTCCCAGCATCAAAGTCTTTTCCAACTGAGGGAGCTCTTCACATCAGGTGGCCTAAGTGAGCTTCAGCTTCAGAAAGTCCTTCCAATGGCTTAACCAAAAGCTGTGCTTAATACAGTATATCTGTTTCTGTGTAGGCTTCATGCAGTTTATACAGTCAGTTCCTGTTGCTGAGGTTCTTGATACAGAAGGAAGCATTCAGGTACAATATCTATTTTAATGATTTATGAATTTCATAAATATTTCTTCTTAGAAAAGTTTCAGTCGTATAAAAAGTACATAGAGTTTTAAAAATGAAAGTCTCTTTTTCTCACTTTTCTTCCCTCAAGTTGTTTTTTTTCCAGAAAAGTAAATAATGCTAACAGTTGGAAATGTTTCCAAGGTAGATAGATGTTCAGTTCCTTAAACTTTGCCTGGTACATAATAGGCGATCAGAAATTTTCTGGTTTATGGTTATATTATATTGCAAAGTATGGAAATATTATGATTTATGTAGCCATCAGTGAACATTCTGATTATTTACAGTTTTCGTTGTTATTCAGAACAAGTCTACAGTGACATTTTTGTTATACATGTTTTACATAATTATGCTTTTTAAGACCTTTTTCCCCCACCCTCCCTCTCCAAAATCATTATTCTCCTTTAAGATAAGAAAAGGCAAGTTGTACTAAGCCATATATATATTTGGAATTGTTTTCATATTTTAAAATCATGAATTATTGTTTATTGCAAAATTCTTACTTCATGTTAATAGTTCTACTTTTGTTATCTCTTGAATGTAATTTTTCTTTTTTCCTACGAAAAATTTATGTAATTCACACAGAAAAAATTGATATGGCTGAGATGAAAAATCATACAGTGAAGGTCTTGATAAAGGATATTTACTATAGTATGTTTTTGTATTTCTCAGTTTTGAGTGTCCCAGTAATACAGTGTGGAGTTTAGACTTTCAGAAAGATTACTCTGATTTCTTAACAAGAGGTTGATTCTATTGTTTGGTTCAAGGTACAATTGTGCTCAGTTGCTTAAAAACTCAGACATGAAACTTCGAACTGCCAGAGTCTGAAGTTTGACTCTGTGGCTTTCTATTTATATTTTGAGTAACCTTGCAAACACTTTATCCTTTAGCTGATATTTGGCTTTCAGTAGGAACTCATAAGGGTGGTTCACATACCTAGACTCTTTGTACAAATAATATGATTTATAGGAAACAACCGGCCTCCCTTCTAGAATTTTGATAGTTGCTGGACTAGACTATACAGGGTGCCTGTATGAGCAGCCCCCAGAAAATCAGCTCAGTATATCCCTTCAGAAGAGAACAAGGAGGATTCACATGTAATTCAGAGGCTTTGCCTGGTGTCTTCTCTGTGTTGATCCTGATGCGTTTTCTTCTGCTGTAATACACCTTACTAGTGGTACAGCTGTAAGTTGAGTCTGTGACCCTATCTAACAGATCAAATCTGTCAGAGGTCTAGGGGACCTCCTAACATACCCTTTAAGTCTCAGTTTTTGTATCTATAAAATTAGGGTAATAAGAGTACTTAGCTATAGAATTCTTCTGAAGATGAAATATATACAGAGCTTGAACACAGGTTCTAACTGAAGTAATTGTTTAATAAAGTTGTCAATTATTATGTTGTTCTGTGCAATTAATGACAGTTTGTGTCCTGATTCGTAGTTCCGTGTGTGATCTGTGTAAATAATTTTGCCAAGTTGTAGCTTGTCTCATCTTCAGCTTAAGCAGATAGTTAAAAATTATTTACCAAAATAATTATTTTTGGAAACAGCTGTTTTTCTTTGCTACTCATCTTTACTTAATCTTGGTATTGTCGAGCTTCTATTTCCCTGATCACCAAAATCACTGAGTAAAATATGTGTATAGGCCATTTATTTCTTCTGTGAAGTGCTTATTCATATATTTTGCCCATTTTTCTCCTGGATTTTTTGTCTTTTTCTTATTGGTTTATAGGAGTTCTTTATATTTTCTAGATATACATTCTTTTTCACTTATAGAATGTTTAAAAAGCTTAAAACATAGGATAAATTTATTTTTTAATAGTGTGTTATATTTTCAGATAGTATACTGTGTCTATTTTTCTTTAACATCTAGATTTCTATAAAAGAATAGGCTAGTTGATAATCTGGGGAAAAGAAAGTTTACAGTTTTTCCCAGTATTTCCATACTGTTTGGACACTCTAGTGTATTTATTGTACCCTTGCAGTTCTTTGGTTCAGTCTGTATCTCATGTTTATCTTCTGTCAATTTCCTCTTAATTTGAAAAGTCTTAGCATTGCATTGTAACTATTTTGAATATTGGAAAGTAATTTTATTGAGCTTGTTAATTTTAGCAGTATTTCAGTGGCTATACTTAAACGGTCATTTTAAAAATTCAGGTTCACTTTTAGGAGAATGTATGATTCACAGAAAGCGCCTCATGTTTACTTTCAGGAGAAATGTGAAACAAACTGGTAAATTAAGTATGAGATATAGCAGTACTTATTTAATGTTTTCCCTTGTGGTATAGAAGTAGTACACTTTGATTTATTTGTTTATTTCTTAGTCTCAGGCTATAAGCATAGTAATATGACTGATTCCTGAGGAATATGCTTCCCCAATTCTGCATTTTATAAAGTTTTATACCAGACACTTGTTTGTCATTATTTACAATTTTGAAATGTCTAATTTGTTTAAAGGATTGAGTTTGTAAACATGTAAACATCTTTTCAGAACTTTTTTAGAAAATATGCACCAAGTGAGAATGGGCCAAATGGAATCAGTGCTGAAGTTATGGATACTTACGTTAAAAGCTGTGGTAAGTTTTTCAACTTACTGCTTTTCATTGATATGTGGGAATAAAGGAAAGGAAGCTGTCTTGTTGCCATATTCATACACATTTAGAACATGTTAAGATTTTGGCTTAGATTTGTCCATTTTGGCTGCAATACAAAGTACCAGATACTGGGTGACTTATAAACAAATTTCTCATAGTTCTGGAGGCTGGAAGTCTGAGATAAGGTGCCAGCTTGGTCAGGTAAGGACCTTCTTTGGGTTAAAGACCTGTTATTGTATCTGCACCTGCTGGGAACGGCTAGGCAGCTAGCTCTGTGGGGTCTTTCATAAGGTGCTGATTCCATACTTGAGGGCTGCTGCTGCTGCTGCTGCTGCTGCTGCTGCTGCTAAGTAGCTTCAGTCATGTCCAACTCTTCGCGACCCCATGGACTGCAGCCTACCAGGCCTCTCCGTCCATGGGATTTACCAGGCAAGAGTACTGGAGTTGGGTGCCATTGCCTTCTCCAATACTTGAGGGCTAAGTACCTCCAAAAGGTCCCACCTCCTACCTTGGGTGTTAGAGGCATGTTCATTTTGAGGGGACACTACTATTTAAGAGTACTGGAGTTGGGTGCATTGCCTTCTCCAATACTTGAGGGCTAAGTACCTCCAAAAGGTCCCACCTCCTACCTTGGGTGTTAGAGGCATGTTCATTTTGAGGGGACACTACTATTCAAGCCACAGCAGTTTTAAATGCCCTATAAGAAGATTAAAAGGTAGAAAATGTGATAAAAGAAGTCATTAATGTTTTGATATAATGGTAGGAATGCGGTGTAAATTCTGCTTAGTCTTTTATAGATATATCTTTGCAATCACTTAACTATTGTGTAACTATAAGTTATCTCTTCCTGGAAGCTGTAATTTTTCCCTTGATTTTCTTTGAGTTTGAATAAGCGATTAAGTGGTGGTGGTGGTGGTTTAGTCATTAAGTCGTGTTCGACTCCTGTGAACCCATGGACTGTAGCCTGCTAGACTTCTTTGTCCAAGCAATTAAGTAGATTGGGAAAAGTCTGTCAGGAATAATCATGTTTTTGGTAAATCTCTAGACCTAAGATTATAGTGCTATGTTAAGAGGTACCTCTCATGGTATTTTAGATTAATACTTAATGGTCGCTTACTGGAAATGTCAGTAGTGGCAGGCTAAAGAGATTAATTCAGATGTTTCAACCATGCCTATTCTCATGAAGTTTATATTTTTTATTTTCTTAATGTTGTTGGTTTTTTTTAATGGCTAGATTGTTTAAGGGAGAGTTAATAAAAGAATTGACACTAGAGTTGAGCCCTGAATAGTATATGGCATATATCATGTTATTCCTGTTTTGCATAAATATTATATTTGTTTATATCCATATTTATACTTAAGCAATCAAAGCCGAGGGAAACAAGTAGAAGATTTTCTAGACATACAATAACTATGTTTATACTTTTGCATCATTTAATGGCTTATAAGTTGCTCTCTTATACATGACTATTTTTTATTTTTCACAATACTCTTATGAGGTTGTATTCTAGATTATTTTGTACTGCATAATTTATTCCTAAACTTATATTTGGTATATTTTTGACTGAGAAGTATAAAGAACATGTAATATTCTTAGGAACTTTTAAAATACTGAAATAAAATATGTGTATATATATTCAAATTCTTTATACTTTTAATTCTCATTTTAAACTAATAAACATAGCATTTTACAGGTAACCGTATTTACCCATGAAAATGTGTTCAACCATAAAAGTGATCACATACAGTGTATTTTGATTTACAAAATTTTTTAATTTGATTGAAGCATCTAGGAGAGAATATTCCCCTTTTCTTACTCTGTATTTCTCTCTCCTCTCCTTCCCTCCCTGCTTTACTTCTTTATTTTTTCCCCTTTCTCTTCCATTTTTTTCTGCATTCATTCTGTTTTCTAAGATCTGAAAAATTAATATATTTTCTAAAGGCTTGATAGATCTCTCACATGGCTGGCAGCTTATACTGTTTTTTCAGCCAAGTTTGTTAATCAAGTCACTTGTAGAGGCTTCCCCATGGCTTGCGTTTCTCAAAGCTCGGTTTATGAAGAATTTTAAGAGCTAGGAAGTAGAAACTTTTTGTTTCTGAAGGCCTGGATTGTGAAGCTGGTAGTTTGTCACTTCTGTCATATTCTGTTGGTCAGAAGAGTCACACAACCTGCCTGGATTCAAGGGAAAAGGAGCCACACCTAGTTTTCATTGGGAGAAGGCAGTGGCACCCCACTCCAGTACTCTTGCCTGGAAAATCCCATGGACTGGAGGAGCCTGGAAGGCTGCAGTCCATGGGGTCACTGAGGGTCAGACACGACTGAGCGACTTCACTTTCACTTTCATGTATTGGAGAAGAAAATGGCAACCCACTCCAGTGTTCTTGCCTGGAGAATCTCAGGGATGGCAGAGCCTGGTGGGCTGCCATCTGTGGGGTCACACAGAGTCAGGCATGACTGAAGCGACTTAGCAGCAGCAGCAGTTTTCATTACTCTATTACTTGAGATATTTTGCATGCCATCAATCAATTACTTTCTGTCTTGTTACTTAACTTTCATGTAGTTACTGTAACTTTTTTATATCATATATATATTTAATAAAGAAATGCTAACTTCTTTTAATTTTTAATTTTTAAAATTATGAAAATATGAACTGGACTATTATAAATTATTTTTTAAGTAAATAAATTAATATTTTTAGTTGAAGTTTCAGTATCAAATTCTCAGAAATTAACAGAGTGAGTATACAGAGACATGGAAGTATATAGTAGACCTGAAAAGCACTGTGAACCACTTCACCATAATTAGGATTCATACAGTTTTCATACAACAGTAGGATACAAATTCAAGTTCCCATAGACTATAAATTAGGAGACACTGGAACGTATCAAGGGACATAAGACAAAGTGTAAAAATTTCTTTCTTGGTCTAAAGGTATTGAAATCATACAAAGGCTGTTTGTTTATCACTGAAATTGTGTTAGAAATCAGTATCAAAAGGTATTTGAAAATCACACATATTTTCAAGTGCAGTGTGACATTTACTAAGAGAGATCTTTGAGTCACTGAAAGCCTCAATAAAGTTAGCTTGAAAAAAACACAGAGGGATGATTGCAGAGAAGAAAACATTTAAATGAGAAATTAGTATCAAAATGAGAAATTCATGTTAAAGATACTTTTTTAAAAATCTCATGTGCTTGGAAATGAAATGTCCACTTTTTAATGATGGGTATACCTAAGAAACTATAATAAGGAAAATTAGAAAATATTTGTACTAGAATAAAAAATGAAGAGAA
>SJYC01129809.1:0-10665 GCA_006408675.1 Madoqua kirkii | reverse complement strand
ACACACACACACACACACACACACACACACACAATTTAAGCTATATCATATATATATAATGAAAGTTGCTCTGTCATGTTTGACTTATCATGGGTGACTCCATGGACTGTGAGGGTTAATATGTCATTAAAGGAGTTAATATGTCAGGCTCTGAAGTCAAATTCTTTGAATTTAAATTAAGGTCCCTCCACCACTGGATGACTGAGCATGTTATCTATCTGTGTCTCAGTCTCTTCTTCTCAATGTATAATAATAGAATCTCTCTCCTGGTGTGAGAGTTGAATGATTTAATATGGTAGAATTTTGTATGGTACTGAGTACCTAGTAAACAAACATTCCATTTGGACTGTTATGGTTTTGTTTATTTCACCACCAGAAAATAAGAATACATTCCTTTTTTGACTTATATAGCTGTTATCATAATTGATAACATCTGGAATCATAATTTTAGAGAGAAGCAAGCAATGAATTTCTAATTTTTTTTTCTACTCCAGAATCCAAACGCCTTCAAATTACTGCTCTCTGAATTCTCTTTTGAGAGGTTCATTATTTTAATAATATAGGAAGGTTTTTAGAAGAAAAGGTTTTATTGATGATTTAATGCTATCCTTTCAGTACTATTGCATGAAAAATCCCATGGACAGAGGAGCCTGGTAGGCGACAGTCCATGGGGTCACAAAGAGTCGGACACCACTGAGCGACTTCACTTTCACTTTTTCAGTGTTTTAAGGTGAAAGTGAATGTGAAAGTCGCTCAGTCATGTCCAACTCTTTGTGACCCCAATTTTCCAGCTGAGAATACTGGAGTGGGTAGCCTTTCCCTTCTCCAGGGGCTCTTCCCAACCCAGGAGAAGATTCGTTTTATTTTAAAAATAAATATAATCATTTGTTTTATTTTTTTAGGACATATTTTCAGGATATTGTGAATTCATGATATTCAAAATCTTAAGTAGAATGAACTTAGTTACTATTCAAATGGTCGTGCTTTCTCAGCTGTTTGCACTTGTTATTCAGTTTGGAGGATTAAGCATACTGTAAAGTCTAAAACTACAGACTTATTTTCTTAATGTGCATGTTTATTCTCTGGAACATGAGAGAAGGAAATATAAATAAAATTTTGTGCATAGTAGGCACCCAGTAAATGCTTTAAAAGAAATAAATGAACTAGATTTTTTCATATCATTTTTTATGTTTCTGCAGGTACAGAAAAATCTATATTCTATCAAAACTTATTTTTGCTATAGACTGTGGACATACTATTATTTATCAGTTTGATTTGTATTTCTCAGTTGATATATTCAGAAGAGAGCCAAACACATAAGACCTTCCCTTTTTATCCATAAAAACTTTTTTGGTCTTTATTGATCATTAGATGTTTAGTGAGAACTTGTCTTCATGAGAATAGTTTTCTTTTTAACATTATTTAAAATCTGATCTTTTGAAAGTTTCTTAAATATTCAGTGTCAGGAAGTAAGTCTTTTTGTTTACTGAAACCTGTCATAAGGAAAATGTTAATAGTTTCCTTAAAGCTACCTTTTTTTTTTTTTAAGGTTCTTTGAGAAGAGCATTGTTTCTTCTCAGAGGTAATAAAAAGTAATAGAGAGTTATACTCATTGTGCCTAAGGAGACAGAGATTACTTCATGGAAAGAGTAATTTAGATGGGGTCATTAAGAACGTGTTGAATTTGTGTGGGATGCAAATGGAGAAAAATATGCAGTCCAATAAAATACCCCGAAGCTGAAATAAACCAAGCCTTTTCAGGTAATATATAGTCTGGTTGGAGAAATTTGAAGTCAGATTGTGGAGAAAAGTCAGTCTGCTTCCTTTTGGATCACCTGTTATAGGACAAAGCTTACTTCATGTCACTGAAACTGAAGTAAAACTATAGATTAGGGTACTAAATATTTTAATATAAGTTTTATCAGAGTATATATTCCTTAATGCTGCATAGACACTATCTGTCTCTTATACACATCTTGTTTTTAAATATGCAGTCCAATAAAATACCCCGAAGCTGAAATAAACCAAGCCTTTTCAGGTAATATATAGTCTGGTTGGAGAAATTTGAAGTCAGATTGTGGAGAAAAGTCAGTCTGCTTCCTTTTGGATCACCTGTTATAGGACAAAGCTTACTTCATGTCACTGAAACTGAAGTAAAACTATAGATTAGGGTACTAAATATTTTAATATAAGTTTTATCAGAGTATATATTCCTTAATGCTGCATAGACACTATTTTGCTTCAAAATGAATAACTTGAGGAGAGATTACATTTTGGTGTATTTTAAAGAATTTGAAGTTTCATAAATGAAAATATTAAAAAATTGTTTTCATAGTAACCCCTCTAACCAAAAAAAGTGTCAATTTTTAAGCTAGTGAAGTTGAACAGCACAAGGAAACTATAACCATTGGTCTGAATCCTCATTTAGATGATTTTCATCTTGCCACTGTCCACTCCACAATGACCTAACCGAAGCCAAGAGTTGTACTCCTTGACATAAAGTAGATCAGAATCTCAAGTTTCTGAGTGTATCAGAATCATCAGGAGAGCCAGTTAAAATACACACTGCTGGTCCCCAGGCTTAGATCTGATAGGGCCTGAGAATTTGTTTTAGTAGGAAAGAATTAGATATGATAGGGCCTGAAACTTTGTCTTAATAGCAAAGAAAACTATGAGTAATTATCTGAAATGGTTATTAAGATTCTTCTTCCTTTTTAAAATCCTTTTTTTTTTCAAGTTTTTAAAACTTCTTATTGTATATTGGAATATAGCCAATTCACACTGTTGTGATAGTTTCAGGTGGACAGCAGAGGGACTCAGCCATATATATATGTATTCATTCTCCCCCAATCTCCCCTCTCATCCAGGCTGCCATGTAACATTGAGCACAGTCCCTTGTGCTATACAGTTAAGTTCTTGTTGGTTATCCATTTTAAATACAGGAGTTTGTTCCTACCTATCCCAAATTCCCCAACTATCTCTTCCCCCAGTTTTCCCCCATAACCGTAAGTTTGTTCTCTAAGTCTGTGAATCTGTTTCTCTAAAGGGTATCATACGATACTTCTCTTTCTCTGTCTGACCTACTTCACTCAGCATGATAATCTCTAGGTCCATCCATGATGCTGCAAATGGCATTGTTTTATTTTTAACGGCTGAGTATTATTCCTTTGTATATCTGTACCACATCTTCGTTATCCATCTCTGTTGATAAACATTTAGGTTGCTTCCATGTCTTGGCTATTGTAAACAGTCCTGCAGTGTGCATCAGGGTGCGTGTGTCCTTTCAGATCATCTTTTTCTCCAGATATATGCCCAGGAATGGGGTTTCTGGGTCACATGGAGCTCTATTTTTGTTTTTTTTAAGGAAACTTCACACTGTTCTCCATAGTGGCTGTACCAATTTACATTCCTACCAACAGTGTAGAGGGGTTCCCTTCTCTCTACCCTCTCCAGCATTTACTGTCTATGGATTTTGATGATGGCCCTTTTGACTGGTGTGAGGCAATATCTCATTACAGTTTTTTTTTTTTTTTTTAATTTCTCTGTTAAACAGCAGTGTTGAATAACTTTTCATGTGCCTCTTGGCATCTGTATGTCTTCTTTGGAGAAATGTCTATTTAGGTCTTTTGCTCATTTTTTGATTGAGTTGTTTTTATGATATTAAGCCCCATGAGCTATTTGTAAATTTTGGAGACTAATCCATTGTTGATTGTATTATTTGCAGCTATTTTCTCCCATTCTATCGGTTATCTTTTTGTCTTCTCTTATTTCTTTTACTGTACAAAATTTTTGAGCTTAATTAGATTTCTATTACTGTGATTTATGTCAAAGAGTGTTTTGCCTATGTTTTCTTCTATGAGCTTTATTTATACTGTCTGGTCTTAAATTTAGGTTTTTAACCCATTTTGAATTCATTTTGTGTATGTTGTTAAAGAATGTTCTAATTTCTTCCTTTTTTTTTTACACATAGCTGTCTAGTTTTTCCAACTTATTGAAGAGACTGTCTTTTCTCCATTGTATATTCTTCCTCCTTTGTCAAAGATAAGTTGCTTACAGGTGTGTGGGTTTATGTCTTGGTTTTCTATCCTGTTCATTGATCTACAGTTCTGTTTTTGTGCCAGATTCATACTATTTTGATGACTGTAGCTTTGCAGTATAGTCTGAAACCAGGAAGCCTAATTCCTCCAACACATTTTTCTTTCTTAAAGTTGCCTTGGCTCTTCAGGGTCTTTTGTGTCTCCATACAAATTTAAAATTCTTTTCTAGTTTTGTGAAAAATGCCACTGCAGATTGCCTTGTGTAATATAGTCATTTTGACAATATTGATTCTTCCATCCAAGAACATGGTATACTTTTCCATCTGTGTCATCTTCAGTTTCTTTCATTATTATCATACAGTTTTCAGAGTACAGGTGTTTTGTCTCATTGGATAGGGTTATTCTTAGGTATTTTATACTTTTCGATGCAATACTAAATGTGGTTGTTTCTTTAATTTCTTTCTAATCTTTTGTTGTTAGTATATAGAAATGCAGCATATTTTTGTGCTCTAATTTGTATCTGAAACTTAATAAATTCATTGATGAGGTCTAGCAGCTTTTGGTAGCATCTTTAGGATTTTCCCAGATGGTAAAGCGTTTGTCTACAATGTGAGAGACCTGGGTTTGATCCCCAGGTTGGGAAGATTCCCTGGAGAAGGAAATGCCAACCCACTCCAGTACTCTTGCCTTGAAAATCCCATGGATGGAGGAGCTTGGTGCAGGCTACTATGGATAGGGTTGCAGAGTTGGGCACGACTGAGTGACTACACTTTCACTTTAGGATTTTCTGTGTATAATATCACGTCATTTGCAAACAGTGACTATTTTTCTTTTCCAATTTGGATTCCTTTTATTTCTTGTTCTTCTCTGATTGCTGTGGCTAGGATATCCAAAATTATGTTGAATAAAAGTGGTAAAAGTGGATATCCTTGTCTTGGTCCTGATCTTAGAGAAAATGTTTTCAGCTTTTCACTGTTGAGTATGATGTTAGCTATAGATTTGTTGTATATGGTCTTTATTATGTTGAGGTATGTACACTCCATGCTCAGTTTCTGGAAAACTTTTATCATAAATTGTTGCTGAGTTTTGTCAAAACCTTTTCCTTCATCTTTTGAAATGATCATGTGTTTTTTTCCTTCAATTTTTTGATGTGGTTTATCACACTGATTTGCAGATAGTGACAAATCCTTGACTCCTTGGGTTAAATCCCACTGTTCATGGTGTTTGATTCTTTTAAAGTATTGTTGGATTCAGATTCCTTGTATTTTGTTGAGGATTTCTGCACCTGTGTTCATCAGTGATTTTGCCCTGTGATTTTCCTTTTTTTGTGATATCTTTGGTTTTTGTGTCAAGGTGATGATGGACTCATAGAATAAGTTTGATAGTTTTCTTTCCTCTGCAATTTTTTTAAACAGTTTCAGAAGGATTATTGTTAGCTCTTGGAATTTGCCTGTGAACTCATCAGGTCCTGGACTTTTGTTTGTTGGGACTTTTTAAATCACAGTTTCAATTTCAGTGCAATGATTAGTCTCTCCATATTTTCTATTTCTTCCTCTTTCAGTCTTGAGAGAATGTACCTTTCTAAAAATTTGTCCATTTTTTCCAGGTTGTCCACTTGGCATACATGTTGTTGCATAGTTGTTGCTCTTACAGTTGTTTGTAAGAGTCTCTTATGATCCTTTGGCTAAAGGTTTATCAATTTTGTTTATCTTTTCAAAGAACAGATATTAGTTTCATTGATCTTCGAGTTTTTTGGCGGGGAGGGGGGTCTCTGTTTCATTTATTTCTACTCTGATCTTTATGATTTCTTTCCTTCTGCTAACTTTGATTCCGTTTATTACTCTTTCTCTGGTTGCTTTAGGTGTAAGGTTAGGTTGTTTACTTGAGATATTTCTTGTTTCCTGAGGGAAGGTGGTATCATTGTAAACATCCTCCTTAGAATTGCTTTTGCTGTATTCTATAGGTTTTGAATTGATATGCTTTTTATTTTTATTTGTCTCTAGGTATTTAATTTCCTCTTTGATTTCTTTACTGTTTTCCTTGTAGTTTGTTTCTAATCTCATAACATTGTGATTTGAAAAGGTGTTAAGATTTCAGTTTTCTTAATTTTATCAAGGCTCGCCTTGTTGCCCAGACCATGGTCAATCCTAGACAATGTTCCATGTGCACTTGAGAAGAATGTATATTATGCTCTTTGATGGAATGCTCTTTAAATATTAAGTTGGTCTCATCTGACGTTTCATTTAAGGCTCTATCCTTACTGATTTTCTGTCTGGATGATTTGTCCATTGATGAAATGGGGTGTTACAGAGAACATGAAAGATCCAAGTAGAGAGAATAAGCAGAGGTATAAAAAAACAATAAGTACAGTTTTGAGATTGGTTCCATTTAATTATTAAATAGACAAAAGGAAAATTAAGAGAAACTCTACACTAAAAATTGTCTTCACCTATAATTTTAAAAATACTTTCATGTCACTAATGCAAATAGACTTCCCTAGTGGCTCAGATGGTAAGGAATCTGCCTGCAGTGCAAGAGACCCAGGTTCAATCTCTTATGTCAGAAGATCCCCTGGAGAAGGAAATGGCAATCCACTCCAGTATTCTGGCCTGGAGAATTCCATGGACAGAGAAGCCTGGCGGGCTTTGGTCCATGTGGTCGCAAAGAATTAGAAATGCAAATAACAGAAAAATTTAATTAACACCTCTTACTCTCTTTATACTTCCAGTCAGGGACAAAATAAGGTAGTTACAGTGAACATTAAGTTTGTTTTATGTACTCTTTGCCTCCCTGAATTTTTTAAATATTTTCTTAAGTTTCATGAAGTGCATTTTAAAATCTCCTAAAATTTAAATTTACAGATATTAACTTTAAAAAGCCATTCTTTTTTTTATGAAGATGAATTTTCTTAAAACATTGATAGCCTCTTTTTAAAATACATTCCTCTTTGAACTTGCAATGCATAGTAATAGTTTCATAGTTAGATATTGAATCTTTTATGCCTTATAATTATTAATTTTGCTCTTTGAGAAGTTTCTTACAAGAAGGATAGAAATATACTCTTCATTTGCAGGCAGTGATGCAAGCTGACATTGAAATTCCAGTAAGGCCTGTTACGAAATGAAAAAAAGTGGGACTAAGTTTCCTATTAAAAGCATTGAGCCCATTAAATAAACTTCATGTGATGGTTGATATCATTTGATACATGATTTATTAAGGGAAGCAATTTTGAATCAGAGGTTCTTAAGCTTTCTACTCAAGTTGTGGGTTTCAGTCGGAATTATGTAGATAACAAGACAGTATTTAAATGATTAAATAAAACTAAGAAAGGATTATCTGTACCTATGATATTGTAAACTTCTCATTTCTTTACCTTGTAGAATGGGATTTGTCTAACAAAGTAGATAATAAGTGGGAATTCCAGTATAATGTTTGGTAAATAAATATTTGCTGATGCCACACAGAGACAATGAATGGAACATAAAGAGAACTTCTTAACAAGCAAACTTCTCCAAGTACCTCCCTGTCTAGGCACATAATTCATACTGTGATTAATCTATGGTGAATAGGTTCCTTCCTGGAACAGATCCTCTAACTAACATTTTTTTAGGCAGTTTTGGGGAAGGTCAAAGTTTCTTCCTTTTGAGATTTGACTGCTTTCAGCTCAAAAATAATCTTTATGCCAAAAAGGTATTTTTGAGTGGAAAGTTGTGCCCCCCCATAAGAGTTTAACCAGCCCTCTGATTTTAACAGAATATTTTAAGCCTGGTATATCTTTTTTAAAAAGTAATGAGATGATTTCGATAAATGGAAAAACTGGTTTTCAGTGCAATAGTTACATTAATGATAGCACAGGGAAACGAGATTTGCCACCCCAAAATGTTTCTGGCGTTTCAAGCTATAAACAGTCAATTCCTAAAAGCCCCTGGAAGCACATTTGACCTTAACCCTAACTCCCTGAAAAGTTTAGATACAGTACCTAGGCCAGGAATAAACCATTCAGCAGAAATATCTGCAAAGAATAGTCAGGTGTGATAGGTGAGGCTCTTGGAGATTTAGAGCCACTCTGTGCCCTGTTGTCTCTGCAAGGCCTACCAAACATTTGTTTTCCTAACATTTGCTTTTCCATTTCCATGCCTTCCTCCCATCTGAAGTGTCAACCCTCCCCCAACACCCTCCTTTGTCTTTAGCTGAAGATGGTATTTAGGGTGAGGTTTCATCCATTTTGGGGAGTTACTTGGTTTTTCTGGATCTCTTTCATGTATGTACGTGTGTATGTTGTGTGCACACGCATGCACTCAGTGATATCTGACTCTTTGTGACTCCATGAACTGTAGCCTACCAGGCTCCTCTCTCCACAATATTTTCCAAGCAAGGATACTGAAGCGGTATTTCATACCCCAGGACATCTTCCTGACCTGGGGATTGAACCCACATCTCTTGTGTCTCCTGCATTGGCAGGCAAATTCTTTACACTGAGCCACCTGGGAAGCCCCTTTGGTTTGATTTTCTCCTCTTAATATGTCTCATATCAATATAACTCTTAGACCAGCCAGAGAACCTAGGAAAATAGAGGATAATTCTTCTTCCTGCTCAATGACTACTTTCTCTATAGCCATGGTATGATAATGTTTAAATCTCTGGTTAGTTGTCACTGTGAGCATTCATTTTTAAGCTGTTGTTTCTCTTTGTATATGAACTCCCATGTCCCATATTTAGTATAGCTTCTGTCAATTCCAAATAATATGCAGTATAGTTTTCTTTACTATTGTGAGAAAATAGTGCTAGTATCTATCTTGAACTGTACTTAAAGTTAATATTATTATTGCCTAAAATTTGTACTTTTTTATTACCTTGTGTTGGCAGTTTTGAAGTTCTTTCTCACTTTCAGAGTTTAATGTATTGTTTAGTTTAAGGTTTTATTAAACTATAATTTGTTTACTATTAGTAGTAGTATTTACTATTAAACTGATAAACTAGAATGAAATGTTAGATTCTAGTTTAATTTATTATTTAGCTTTTCTTTGTAAGAAAGATGCCTGCAGATACTGCAGAAAATAAGATTGTTTATCTCTTTAATATTTAATTAATATATTAATATTTATTTTGAACAAAATTCAGTATTTAAAATCTAGAGTGATGACTGTGTACCAAGTACTGTGTTAAGTATTAGCTATATTATCTCTTTTCATTCTGCCAGATAATTATCAGTATTAACCTGTTTTGTAGGCTAGAAGGTAAAGCTTAGAAAGGTTAAGTAAGCAACTTTATCAGGATCATGAACATGATCAAGGGCAATATGAAGTGTTTTACTAAAGGGCCTTTATGCTCCTGACTCGGAGGCCTGCCAGGGGATCACTGTCCTGAGAGTTTGTTACCATAACTGGAGTCAATTCTATGCCCATCTTTGTTTCGAACAGTGATCTAATGACACTGTCTATAATGTGTATAAAGTTCACAGATAATAGTGACAGTGCTCAGAGAAAGGCATAGGCAGAAGGGTAAGCTTAACATTTTAACTGGATAGAATCACTATCTAAAAATATTTTTCAAGATGGCTGAAGTATGTGAAAATGTAATACATGCATCTCAAGAAGGAAAGTTTTTGGCTTGTGCCATTCAGGGAAAGAAATCTGACCTTCCCAAATGCATGATGGAAGAAAGGTTTTCACATAAAATAGGTCAGAATGCATTATAGGATAAATAAAAGTGGGCGTGTTTCACTAGGGAAGTTTTTGATTGGCTTTTTAAATGAATCAGTGTCTTCATTAAACATTGAGTGCTTACTAAATGCTAGAAACTATTCTGAGATTGAGAAAACAGGCCTAAATCCCTGCCTTAGTAGTAGTTAGATTGTAGAATCTGAGGGGTTACTTTTAGTTTTTTAATGTGCCTACGTAGACCTACTTGTAAATTAAAGATGGTTTATGAATTCAGTGGTGAATCATTATCCAAAGTGAATCATCAGTGACATTCTTAAATATCTGACCTATGAGTTTAGATGACTGCTTGAGGGTTTTTCTTCCTGGGCACTATAGTGTGTTCAGCCCTTGGCAGAGGTGAATACTGTGCTTGCTTTCCTAGTCTGCAGCTAGTAAATGACCAAGTTAATTGTAAATGGTTCAAATAAAGCTAACAATATAGTTTGAAATTTGGTAGATGTTTTTGAAGGTCGGGAGAATAGTGATAAGTTAAAGGGAAGGATTTATCTCAAGAATACTTCAGAAATGATCCTCCTTTGGCATAAGAAATTTGCTACAGTATACTAATTTCCACTAATATTCTTGACAGTTGTCCAAGCTTTAGCCATTTTTGATTTTGGATATCTAAAAGTAATATTTTTAATTTTAAAATTTTACCCTGGGATTTTAAGTATAGTTTCATCTGAAGGAATGTGAGCTTCAAGAAGCTAAAATATGCTCTGAAAACTACTCCTAAGTCTCAGGTTACAGTATCAAACAATTTAATGGACTTAATCATGAACTAATATTTTTTGTGAAGAGACACTGCTTTACCAATTGTGAGATACGTATCAGATTCTGGAAACAAATGAATTTCTTATTAACGTCCAGGCAAACTCTTCCACATAGACTTTGGATATATTTTGGGTCGAGATCCCAAGCCTCTC
>SJYC01129808.1:0-18998 GCA_006408675.1 Madoqua kirkii | reverse complement strand
GACCCAGGTTCAATCTCTTATGTCAGAAGATCCCCTGGAGAAGGAAATGGCAATCCACTCCAGTATTCTGGCCTGGAGAATTCCATGGACAGAGAAGCCTGGCGGGCTTTGGTCCATGTGGTCGCAAAGAATTAGAAATGCAAATAACAGAAAAATTTAATTAACACCTCTTACTCTCTTTATACTTCCAGTCAGGGACAAAATAAGGTAGTTACAGTGAACATTAAGTTTGTTTTATGTACTCTTTGCCTCCCTGAATTTTTTAAATATTTTCTTAAGTTTCATGAAGTGCATTTTAAAATCTCCTAAAATTTAAATTTACAGATATTAACTTTAAAAAGCCATTCTTTTTTTTATGAAGATGAATTTTCTTAAAACATTGATAGCCTCTTTTTAAAATACATTCCTCTTTGAACTTGCAATGCATAGTAATAGTTTCATAGTTAGATATTGAATCTTTTATGCCTTATAATTATTAATTTTGCTCTTTGAGAAGTTTCTTACAAGAAGGATAGAAATATACTCTTCATTTGCAGGCAGTGATGCAAGCTGACATTGAAATTCCAGTAAGGCCTGTTACGAAATGAAAAAAAGTGGGACTAAGTTTCCTATTAAAAGCATTGAGCCCATTAAATAAACTTCATGTGATGGTTGATATCATTTGATACATGATTTATTAAGGGAAGCAATTTTGAATCAGAGGTTCTTAAGCTTTCTACTCAAGTTGTGGGTTTCAGTCGGAATTATGTAGATAACAAGACAGTATTTAAATGATTAAATAAAACTAAGAAAGGATTATCTGTACCTATGATATTGTAAACTTCTCATTTCTTTACCTTGTAGAATGGGATTTGTCTAACAAAGTAGATAATAAGTGGGAATTCCAGTATAATGTTTGGTAAATAAATATTTGCTGATGCCACACAGAGACAATGAATGGAACATAAAGAGAACTTCTTAACAAGCAAACTTCTCCAAGTACCTCCCTGTCTAGGCACATAATTCATACTGTGATTAATCTATGGTGAATAGGTTCCTTCCTGGAACAGATCCTCTAACTAACTTTTTTTAGGCAGTTTTGGGGAAGGTCAAAGTTTCTTCCTTTTGAGATTTGACTGCTTTCAGCTCAAAAATAATCTTTATGCCAAAAAGGTATTTTTGAGTGGAAAGTTGTGCCCCCCCATAAGAGTTTAACCAGCCCTCTGATTTTAACAGAATATTTTAAGCCTGGTATATCTTTTTTAAAAAGTAATGAGATGATTTCGATAAATGGAAAAACTGGTTTTCAGTGCAATAGTTACATTAATGATAGCACAGGGAAACGAGATTTGCCACCCCAAAATGTTTCTGGCGTTTCAAGCTATAAACAGTCAATTCCTAAAAGCCCCTGGAAGCACATTTGACCTTAACCCTAACTCCCTGAAAAGTTTAGATACAGTACCTAGGCCAGGAATAAACCATTCAGCAGAAATATCTGCAAAGAATAGTCAGGTGTGATAGGTGAGGCTCTTGGAGATTTAGAGCCACTCTGTGCCCTGTTGTCTCTGCAAGGCCTACCAAACATTTGTTTTCCTAACATTTGCTTTTCCATTTCCATGCCTTCCTCCCATCTGAAGTGTCAACCCTCCCCCAACACCCTCCTTTGTCTTTAGCTGAAGATGGTATTTAGGGTGAGGTTTCATCCATTTTGGGGAGTTACTTGGTTTTTCTGGATCTCTTTCATGTATGTACGTGTGTATGTTGTGTGCACACGCATGCACTCAGTGATATCTGACTCTTTGTGACTCCATGAACTGTAGCCTACCAGGCTCCTCTCTCCACAATATTTTCCAAGCAAGGATACTGAAGCGGTATTTCATACCCCAGGACATCTTCCTGACCTGGGGATTGAACCCACATCTCTTGTGTCTCCTGCATTGGCAGGCAAATTCTTTACACTGAGCCACCTGGGAAGCCCCTTTGGTTTGATTTTCTCCTCTTAATATGTCTCATATCAATATAACTCTTAGACCAGCCAGAGAACCTAGGAAAATAGAGGATAATTCTTCTTCCTGCTCAATGACTACTTTCTCTATAGCCATGGTATGATAATGTTTAAATCTCTGGTTAGTTGTCACTGTGAGCATTCATTTTTAAGCTGTTGTTTCTCTTTGTATATGAACTCCCATGTCCCATATTTAGTATAGCTTCTGTCAATTCCAAATAATATGCAGTATAGTTTTCTTTACTATTGTGAGAAAATAGTGCTAGTATCTATCTTGAACTGTACTTAAAGTTAATATTATTATTGCCTAAAATTTGTACTTTTTTATTACCTTGTGTTGGCAGTTTTGAAGTTCTTTCTCACTTTCAGAGTTTAATGTATTGTTTAGTTTAAGGTTTTATTAAACTATAATTTGTTTACTATTAGTAGTAGTATTTACTATTAAACTGATAAACTAGAATGAAATGTTAGATTCTAGTTTAATTTATTATTTAGCTTTTCTTTGTAAGAAAGATGCCTGCAGATACTGCAGAAAATAAGATTGTTTATCTCTTTAATATTTAATTAATATATTAATATTTATTTTGAACAAAATTCAGTATTTAAAATCTAGAGTGATGACTGTGTACCAAGTACTGTGTTAAGTATTAGCTATATTATCTCTTTTCATTCTGCCAGATAATTATCAGTATTAACCTGTTTTGTAGGCTAGAAGGTAAAGCTTAGAAAGGTTAAGTAAGCAACTTTATCAGGATCATGAACATGATCAAGGGCAATATGAAGTGTTTTACTAAAGGGCCTTTATGCTCCTGACTCGGAGGCCTGCCAGGGGATCACTGTCCTGAGAGTTGTTACCATAACTGGAGTCAATTCTATGCCCATCTTTGTTTCGAACAGTGATCTAATGACACTGTCTATAATGTGTATAAAGTTCACAGATAATAGTGACAGTGCTCAGAGAAAGGCATAGGCAGAAGGGTAAGCTTAACATTTTAACTGGATAGAATCACTATCTAAAAATATTTTTCAAGATGGCTGAAGTATGTGAAAATGTAATACATGCATCTCAAGAAGGAAAGTTTTTGGCTTGTGCCATTCAGGGAAAGAAATCTGACCTTCCCAAATGCATGATGGAAGAAAGGTTTTCACATAAAATAGGTCAGAATGCATTATAGGATAAATAAAAGTGGGCGTGTTTCACTAGGGAAGTTTTTGATTGGCTTTTTAAATGAATCAGTGTCTTCATTAAACATTGAGTGCTTACTAAATGCTAGAAACTATTCTGAGATTGAGAAAACAGGCCTAAATCCCTGCCTTAGTAGTAGTTAGATTGTAGAATCTGAGGGGTTACTTTTAGTTTTTTAATGTGCCTACGTAGACCTACTTGTAAATTAAAGATGGTTTATGAATTCAGTGGTGAATCATTATCCAAAGTGAATCATCAGTGACATTCTTAAATATCTGACCTATGAGTTTAGATGACTGCTTGAGGGTTTTTCTTCCTGGGCACTATAGTGTGTTCAGCCCTTGGCAGAGGTGAATACTGTGCTTGCTTTCCTAGTCTGCAGCTAGTAAATGACCAAGTTAATTGTAAATGGTTCAAATAAAGCTAACAATATAGTTTGAAATTTGGTAGATGTTTTTGAAGGTCGGGAGAATAGTGATAAGTTAAAGGGAAGGATTTATCTCAAGAATACTTCAGAAATGATCCTCCTTTGGCATAAGAAATTTGCTACAGTATACTAATTTCCACTAATATTCTTGACAGTTGTCCAAGCTTTAGCCATTTTTGATTTTGGATATCTAAAAGTAATATTTTTAATTTTAAAATTTTACCCTGGGATTTTAAGTATAGTTTCATCTGAAGGAATGGAGCTTCAAGAAGCTAAAATATGCTCTGAAAACTACTCCTAAGTCTCAGGTTACAGTATCAAACAATTTAATGGACTTAATCATGAACTAATATTTTTTGTGAAGAGACACTGCTTTACCAATTGTGAGATACGTATCAGATTCTGGAAACAAATGAATTTCTTATTAACGTCCAGGCAAACTCTTCCACATAGACTTTGGATATATTTTGGGTCGAGATCCCAAGCCTCTCCCTCCTCCAATGAAGCTGAATAAAGAAATGGTGGAAGGAATGGGAGGCACACAGAGTGAACAGTACCAAGAGTTCCGAAAACAGTGTTACACGGCTTTTCTCCACCTTCGAAGGTAAGTTGATTTGTTTGACGTAGAGAATTTCGGTAAATTCATTTCACAGATCAAGAAAAATATTTGTTTAAATGTATTCCCTGGTGGTTCCGTGGTAAAGAATCCTCCTGCCAATGCAGGAGATGTGGGTTCAGTCCCTGGGCTGGAAAGAACCTCTGGAGAATGAAATATCCTTGCCTGGGAAATCCCATGGATAGAGGAGCCTGGAGAGCTATAGTCCATGGGGTCGCAGAAGAGTTGGACATGACTTAGAGACTAAAACAATAACAGTACATTTTTTTTATCATCATTCTTTTTCCAAATGACACAGGCAACAGTATTTGTTAATATATATTTGATGACTGTTTTGATAAGTAGTCTGATTTCAAAGGAAAAAGACAATTTCTTTCTTTCTCACTAATTATCTGACTACTAAATCCCACCAAATCCCAGGGAGGTTGACATTACACAAGAATGAACCATTTAGCTAACTTGGAATGATTAGTTAGATAATTTTTATTCTTTAACACCTTTATCAGCCTTAGTTTTAGTTCTTGAGGAACATTCTGAGGTTTGATAAATAATTGAATAAATGTTGCATATGGTTTTATCTGTCTTTAGTACCACATCAGTCATTCTTCTTTAAAAAAAAGCTATTAATTTTTTTCTCTATCCTTTTTTTTCCCAAGGCCACTATACTCTGCTTCCTTCATCCAAATTTACTTAGGACTGAACATCATGTATCATCAGGAAAAAGATAAATTAAAAGTCATGTTCATTACATTCAGGACTTGGCTCTGATGATTAGTCAAAAATGATGGATCATTTGACCCTAATTCCATTTTTAACCTAACTAATGCATAATGAATATTCTTAATCCACTAGAAAAATCCCAGCTTGGGAGACCACCTGTATTCTCTTCCAGGTGAATATATAACCAGTAGAAATAAGTTGCCTATGCATGTGGGCGCTGTCTTTTCTGTCTTTGTAACTTCAGTTTATGGACACTCAGAATATGCGTGTTGAATAAAAACCTTCAATAATTGTATGAAAATTCCTGCTTCATATCTTGAGTGAAGCCATGTTCCCAGGTCATATTGATGCTACTGGTCCCAGGTGAATGGCTGTCCTATATTAATGAGTTTCATCTTTCCAGTGGCTCTCTAGGCCTTCACTGTTACCTCAGGCTCTACTGCTGTCACAGATTTTAATGTACATTTTACAGACAGCCATGTTATTATCCTTTGGGTGGCAGAGTGGCTCAGTTTTACTTTCTAGAAATGCTGAAAGAATAATGAGAAGATCAGTGCCTGATGAAATGATAACTAGAGAAGTATCAAAGGTGCTCTACCTTTTTGAAAGCAGAAAGAAAACAACAAGCTTTATAAACTTTTGTTGATAATGGATTAGTAGCAATTCAGCAAAGTGAGAAAATAGAGGCAGATTGTTTGTGCAGAGCCAAAGTTAACTTTTTCAATACTAAGAAAAATCATGAAGATAAATCTACCTTATTTTATGTTAAGTCTTCATGAACATAGTTTTAATTTTTTATTTTCAGGAATCTCACTGTTAAAATTAGGCCTTAATATTTTTGTCAACATTTATTTTTTAATGTTGTATTTTAGAATATGCTTCTGTTAGTAAAACTTCCCTTAGGACATAAGAATTAGCCAGATAGCCAAAGTTTGTTTACAGGTAAGAATACTTGACATACTTGTTATAGGGTGTCAACCTTGTTCTTTTCATGGTTTTTGTTGATTGCTAATCAATAAGAAATCATTGAATACAGTGTGGACCATATAAACCAAGCAATCTCATTTGAAATAAGTAATGAATGGTTATAGTTATACAGATGCCAGAACACATTTTATGGAGTGATTTTCGTGTAACAAAATGCATTGTTATACCAATAAAGAATTGGAAATTTTATTTTTTGAATACTCTTATGGCAGCAGTAGTAATGCTCAAACATTGTAAATGTTAAGTATTGAAGGAAAACATAAACTTCTCTTAATTCATGTTTATGCCAAACACCGTGCTAGACACTGGTGATATGAAGAGAGCCTAAACTTTTCAGTAAAAATACTGAAGTTAGGAATGCATTTTGCTGTATCAAGCAAAGTTATCACACTGTCTTAGAAGATGTCTTTAGTCACCAAATAGTGAATCTGTGGATCACACTACTTTTCCTTTTTAACCTCATTTTTTTTTCCCCGTCCTGGAACTAGTACACTTATTAAAGAAATTTTTTTATAGAATTCTACTCTTATATTCACTGCATGCAAAAAGGATAAACTATTGGGGAAGCAGACCTCTGAAATGCTATAAGAACCTCACTTGATATGATTTTTATTCTTAGTATTGAAGATTTTTACTGAAAAATCTAGACCATCTTTGTATAGTCAATGAGTAACTTGATGATTGGTATAAACATGGGTAAGAGGAGGAGTATGTTTTCCTTGAACACTGTGCTTAACCTTCTCCTTCATCAAAATCTTATTTATATCACATCCATCCTTACATCTTTGTCTAGACTTGGTTTTACACTTTTCTCACTCTCATTTTTTAAACCTTATCCTTATATTTTCTTTAGATAATGGTTTTAAAGACTTTTAGTAACCTTAAATCTGTTTTTCTGGATAGGATTTGAATAACTCATGTTTAATTTCTGTTTGGTGTCACTGGTTCTGTTTTAAATAGAAAATGTAGGTTAATGGCAACAGATGTAAAATTAATACAGTTAAATGTAGTGACAAATAATCTGCAAAGTAATTGGATGTTTAAGCTTCTTAGAAAATATTCCACTTTATATTTATTTAAATTGTTTCCCTTGGCCATAATAATAGAAGCATGGGTGGTTTCATATATGTATGTATGTGTGTGTTCAGTCCTGTCCGACTCTTTGCAATCCCATGACTGTAGCCCACCAGGCTCCTCTATCCATGGATTTTTCTAGGCAAGAGTACTGGAGTTGCTTGCCATTTCCTACTCCAGGGGTTTTTCCTGACCCAGGGATTGAACACATGTCTCTTGCGTCTCCTGTACTGGCAGACAGATTCTTATACCACTGAGCACCTGGGAAGCTTAGTTACATTTATACCAACAGATAATCCAGAAACATTAATATGTGCCTTTTACAAAAGGAACACACATTGGCCTATAATAAAGGCAAACATTTTAACATAGGTCCTAGCTGTGTATGAGAATCACTGGAGATATTTGTTGGGGAGGGGAGACCAAAACAGTTGCAGCCCATCAGGTTCAGTTGGCCTGGGACTTGGCCCAGGCATTGGTATTTTTTAAAGAAACTTCCCAGGTGAATTTAGTGGGCAGCTAAGTTTGAGAACTCATGTACACTCGTAGCGGAGATTTATGTCAGTGTATGGCAAAACCAATACAGTATTGTAAAGTAAAAAAATAATAATAATAAAAAATAAAGAGCACACACACACACACAAAAACTGAGCCTTGCATTCCTCCCCTTGAATTATCCTGTGGTAGATTTCTGAGATTACTCTATGGCAAGACTGGGAAAAATCCTATATAGTCAACAAAGCAGAGTATGAATTATTAAAGATTCACTGAAAGAGTATCATTGTTTTCATAACCTAACACATAGCAGTTTGTTGTATCCTAATGACACCACAGTCCTTACAGCCTTCTCCATGGACCCTCTTCTGTATCCCTTTCCTAGAAACCATAGAGCTTAAGAAAGGTCCTGGTGCCTTGCAGTCCTTACAGCCTCCTCCATGGACCCTCTGCTGATGCATTTCCTACAAACCACAGAGCTTAAAGAAGTTCCTGGTGCCTTGAGTCCTTACAGCCTTCTCCATGGACCCTCTGCTGTATGCATTTCCTACAAACCACAGAGCTTAAAGAAGGTCTTGGTACCTTCCTGCTCCGAAATGCCGTTTCTGAACCTTTCTTTCCTGGCCTTCTTAACAAAAGCATATATGCACACCATGAAACCAGATAAAATTACCTGCTGCTGACCATCAGCTGCCTATTTCCCTGTCATTCTCCTCCAGTGAAAACTTTCATTCTTGTCTTCTTCAGGCCTGCTGCTGTGACTTCAAATCTGCATAAATGGTCCAGCCGTGACGTGGCCTCACAGGGCCTGGTTCTCATGCAAAGCCAGCCTTGGCCACTCCCTCTCATTAAGAGTCAAGTTAGCCCTTCAAACACTTGATCCAGTGCTTTTCACTGTCTGAGCAGTACACCATCTGTCCTTACAGCTCTTTTCATTCCTCCATGTCTTCAGTGTCAGTCTCACTACCCTGCCACTGTATATAATACACCTGAATTCTCACTTTCCTCCTTTCCCCATTGAATTTTACAGCCTCAAACTGTAATCCCTCTTAACTGCCACAGCTAGGTGAGTGCCACTGGCTTCCATTAATAGTGGGGAGAAAACCAGGGTATTGCTAACATTGTACTGCTGCCCTATTTCTTCACTCTCCTTCTCAGTATATCTATTTTTAAAAGTTCTCACTGTCTCCACTTACTTGCCTCCTTTCTTCCTCAGCCTTCTCCAATAAGTCTTCCAGTCCTGTTCTGCTATTGAAACTCTTTTTCTCAAAATAAGCAGTTACCTATAGCAAATCTAGTGGCCACTTAGCTTCCTTGAAGCTTTGACACAGTCGACCATGACTTTGTTCCTAAAAATCTTTCTTGCATTTGACCATGACTTCGCTCCTAAAAATCTTTCCTTGTTCCTATATATATATATAGGAACAAAGTCTCTCCTTCTCTCTCTCTCTCTCTCTCTCTCTCTCTCTCTCTCTCTCTCTCTCTATATATATATATATATATATATATATACATATATAGACTTCCAGGTGGCTCCGATGGTAAAGAATCTACCTGCAGTATGGAAGACCCAGGTTTGGTTCCTGGGCCAGGCAGATCCCCTGGAGAAGGAACTGGCAACCCACTCCAGTAATCTTGCCTGGAGAATCCCATGGACAGAGGAACCTGGCGGACAATGTGGTCTCAAAGAGTTGGACATGACTGAGTGACTAAGCAAAGCACAGCAGATGTATTGTTTAATTGCTGAGTAGTGTTCAACTCTTTGCAACTCCATGGTTTCAATTTAGGGGGAACAGATCCAGAACTTTTTACCAAGACCAGCTAAAACCCTTCATTGTCTAAAACCAAATTTTTTATTCACATCCATCCCCAAAGATGGATGTGGACCTCCATTTGTCACTGGACCTCCTTTTGTCACTGCAGTGCTGCATTACAACTCAGGGCATAACTGTCCAAGAGGAGAGTGTTCTGAGCAGGAGGTGGCCTGTGCCCAGTGGACACTTACTGACACGTTTTCCCACACAGCTCCACCTCTAGTAATGAACATTTGGAATAGTAACATACTTTCTCTTTGTTTAGAGGAAGATGAAAAGTTTGAGCATTGATGAGGATAACCTTTCCTGCAGGGGTCCACATACTCCAAAGGTGAAATGATTTAGGTATCTTATATATTTTCAGTGTAGAAGAGTATGAGCTATTTTCCCCTCCATTTAGGATGCTTATAACCAGACCAGTCACTGTATTTTCTAAGATGGTAGGATTAGTATCCCTGGAGGATACTTATGACTCATGAATGGAGTCACATTATTTCCTTTCACTCATTACCCATGACACACCAATGTAATCTTAAGATAGCAGATGGAGTCACATTACACACTGAGGTAGTCTTAAGGTAGCGGATTCTTGTCTTCATTGAGCAAAGACAGATCTTCATTCCTTAGTAAAATGTAATTAATAGTATAAAGCAGATTCCCCCTTAGATCCCTTCTGAAAAGAATATACTTAGTAAAAAAATGAAGAAAAAATATGTTACTATTAGATGGTTATTCCAAAGGTGTGTTCCCTGTTGGGAGACCTAGAAGTGGTATTATATCAAGGCCCTAGAATAAGATACGTTTTCAAGTCTTGCTTTTCATTGAGACAACTGGTGAATAAGCATACATTCTATTTTCCATAGAAGTAATAGTAATCATTATAAAAATCTAAGTATTACTATTTGTAGGACTGCTCTTAATATCAGAAAGAATGGCAAAATTCTAACACGTTGCTGTTTATTTTTATTTCCCATTCTTCTTTAGGTATTCTAATCTTATTTTGAATTTGTTTTCCTTGATGGTGGATGCAAACATTCCAGATATTGCTCTTGAACCAGATAAAACTGTAAAAAAGGTAATTTTCATATACCGTCATATATCAGTCTACTTTTCATAGAAGTATCAGGCTTTTAACAACCCATTTCCCCTTGTCCCGACCCCTAGACTCTTAAGTAATGTAAATTAAGAAAGAGAACTTGTGTATATTTCTTTTTCACATTTTAGGATATGACAGACTCTCAAGCCCTCTGCAACTAGTTTTATCCCCTTCCCTGTTTATGCCCACAGTCACATGAGGAGCTCACTATATCAAGAGAGGAAGCTTACTCCCACCACTCTTACTCTTTGTCCTAAAAATTTAACTTCTCTTTAATATTCCTACTAAGGTACCTGCTTCCTGGTACTCCCAGGCCAAGCATGCTAAGAATCAGAAACAAAATATTATAATAGTATATAGAAGAAAACAGTTGTTCTTTATCTTTCCCATTCATACCCTTGGTTACAGGGGTTTCTTACTGAGTCAAGAGAGTAGAGATCTGCTTTTAAGTTAACCTGCAAAGAGAAGCATGAAAGAAAGCTTCCACATAGATGAGCAGTTATTCTGAACTATGTTACCCTGAGATACAGTGAGAGATAGGAGAAAGGAGTAACAAATTTGAAGATTTTTTTTTTTTTATTCAAACTAATTTCTGGCTCTGATTCACTGAAAGTGAAAGTTACTCATCATGTCCATCTCTTTGTACATGCTAAGAATCAGAAACAAAATATTATAATAGTATATAGAAGAAAACAGTTGTTCTTTATCTTTCCCATTCATACCCTTGGTTACAGGGGTTTCTTACTGAGTCAAGAGAGTAGAGATCTGCTTTTAAGTTAACCTGCAAAGAGAAGCATGAAAGAAAGCTTCCACATAGATGAGCAGTTATTCTGAACTATGTTACCCTGAGATACAGTGAGAGATAGGAGAAAGGAGTAACAAATTTGAAGATTTTTTTTTTTTTATTCAAACTAATTTCTGGCTCTGATTCACTGAAAGTGAAAGTTACTCAGTCATGTCCATCTCTTTGTGACCCCATGGACTATAGAGTCCTTGGAATTCTCCAGGCCAGAATACTGGAGTGGGTAGCCTTTCCCTTCTCCAGGGGATCTTCCCAACCCAGGGATCGAACCCAGGTCTCTTACATAGCAGGCAAATTCTTCATCAGAGCCACTGAGGAGAGGTGTTTATAACACATTTTATTTATCCAAAGATAACATAAAATAATCTTAAATAGCAGAGGGCTTATTAATAATGAGCTTCAAAGATAGTATAGCTTTTTAACTTATAGAAGTATACAACTACTAAAATTGTAAGATGTAATTTTCCTGGTGGTTGTAAATAATATTTCTCACCAAAAGCTCTAAGTTCTGATGTAACTGACTCAGCATTATTAGAAACATACCTCTGTGGGTTGAACATTGTCTTGGTTCATTTGGGCTGCTACATATATCAATGTAACAAAATACCAGACAGTAGGTAGCTTGTAAACAACAGAAATTTATTTCTTATGCTTCTGGAAACTCTAAATACTAGTCCAGGGTGCCAGAATGGTCAAGTTAAAGCCCCTTTGGGGTCAAAGGGCACTTCGTAGGGTGGAAGGTGCCAAGAAGCTCTTAGGTGTCTCTTTATAAGAGCACTAATCATTCATGAGGGTCCACCCTCATAATCTAAGTACTTTTCAAAGGGTCCGCTTACTGATACTATCACATTGGGCATTAGTATTTCAATATGGGTTTGAAAGGTACAAGAATATTTACATAATTTCAAACATGAATGAAGCTATTCTCTTTTACTTAATTTTATGAGTCTTTGGCAGTGAGAGAGATTTTAATGTAAATCTTATTGTTTAACATTTAAGAAAATTATGCTGTTTTTAGGATTTCATTTATTGTTTTCTAGGAAGCACTGTTTCAAAACTCCCCACCCTGGCCAAACTAAGAAATGGACTACTTATCACACTAGGTTTTGATGTGGGTAATTTTTTTCAAGTTAAGCTCATTCATCAAGAAACATAAGTAGTTGATGAAAATTTCAAGATGGATGACTGCACCAGATTTCAAATGTTGTTGCTTTTGTGTGTCTATATGTGTGTTGCTATTTTTAGGATTGTTGTTGCTGTTTTTTTTAAACCCATTTATCTCTGTCATATGTTCACTCTTGCCTTACTTCACTTATGTTCAAAACTCATTTATGAAAGTTCTAATGGTAGTTGTCAAATGGAGTCTTTTTGTTTCTTCTTTCAGTTTGTAGTTTTTGTTCTTATTAGATCTTTTATTTCAACTTGTTCTTTTAGGAAATCATGGTTTTATTGCTTAAACTTTTGTTACCAGCTATCTTTATGGCATATCTTCAAAATGTTTAATCACAGCAACGTTCAACATTTTCCTTTTTTCCATAACATATTTTAGTACATATGTATCAATTTCTTTTTAATTTTTTGAAATTGACTACTCATTTCATAGATAACTGCGTTTCTTACAAATTTTGGAGGTCGTAATAACTCTGTGTTGAGCAAGTCTGTTGGTGCCATTTTTCCAACATTCACTCACTTTGTGTCGCATTTTGATAATACTCATGATATTTCACACGAAAGGTATTGTATCTACTTTTGAACGACAGCGCAGAGGCTGAGATTTACAAATTTGCATCCTTTTGCTTGCTTGATAAGTAATATGTCTTATCTGGGTTTTCAGTTTGCCAAGAGCTCCAAGGGTGCTGCTCCAGTGAAGTGTTGATAAATGTTCAACTACTGGCTATCTAAAAACAGTTGTCTCTAAGTTTATTTTAATTTGCATTCATATAAGGCATATGTAGCACAAAATTTACAAAAATATAATAAAATGTTCTATAGTCTTTCTTTTTAAAAAAAAAAAAAAGGACACTGCAGATTGATCCGAGTGCAGCCTTAGCTAATGAGGTGTAAAAGGACAGAGTTTGGAGCTGATAGAGATAACCAGGAGTCAGAGGAGAAATTATAGAAGGGTGGAAGGCACAGAGGTAAAGGACAGGGATAGAGTAACAAGTAGCCTAACACAAGTCAGTATGTATGATAACAGATCAACCATTTTTATGCAGTTAATCTTCTTTCTTATAAAAAAGATTGTCTTCATATTCAGTGAATAACATTTTTTTATATACTAAATACATATCTTCTGTTTGTAATTTAAGCACTTATATAAGTATGCAGGCTTTGACAAATTGGGTTAAAGGTTTATTTTGATTCTCCTGCCCTATAGTGTTTTTGACGTCCTTAAAAAGTAGTTTACAAAATTCTCAGACATGACCTCCCTAGATAGAAATCAAGGAATACAGTGGAATAAATTCTTTAACTGGGATCCAGAAATGAGAGAGAGTTGATTGAAGGTTTACTCTTAGATCTCCCTCCTCCAAATTGTCCTTCACTTGTGCCACCTACCTCTCTGTTTCCTTCTCTCTCCGGAGCCTGCAGGGCTGTCGAATCACCTGGTATACTTACAGTGCAGTGAAGGGAAAAGAGCACTGAGCGGGCCATCGGTGGTGGTGGTGGTGGTGGTGGTGGTGGTAGTAGTGGTGGTTCTGTCACCCAGTCATGTCCGACTCTTTGTGACCCCATGGACTACAGCAGGCCAGGCCTCCCTGTCTCTCACCATCTCCCGAAGTTTGCCCAAGTTCATGTTCGTTGCATCGGTGATGGGTTGTAGTACTGTCTGCCTTTTCTTCTTCCTGATTTTGTAGTAGTTCAACTTCATACTTAAAAGGAAATACTAAACGTGGACCACTTTTTATCCACTTGGAAATCCCATTTTCTTCTAGCCTATCTTTTCAGAAGTTTATATGGATCATTTATGAGGTGAAAGGAGTAAGTACAGTGGTTACTGAGATCATCTGGAAGTGTGAGCCACTTACCATCAGTTAAAGATCCCTGGGTTGGCTTCCTAAATTCTGTGTCTCGGTTTCTATGTGTTAGAAATTGAGATATTATCTACCTCAGAGCCATCAGAGAGTAGAATGAAATGCTGCATATAAGGTGCTTTGCACAGTGTTAGCATGAAGTAGTCAGGCATGGCAACCTGCTCCAGTATTATTTCCTAGAGAATTCCATGGACAGAGGAGCCTGGTGGGCTGCAGTCCATGGGGTCGCAGAGTCAGATACAACTGAACTCTAATACACAGTCATTTGGTAACATCTGCTTGTGTATTTTAGGGAACTATTCTGATATATATCTCTACTAATCTTTCTAGTTCTTATTGCTATTCAAAATCAACTGTATGTTTTAATATGAAATAATGAAAAAGTCCTCAGTCTTTAGAAATTATAGGTCATATTGAAGTAGTTCTTTGCAATATAAGGAACTCCTGTAGGAAAGCGACATCTTAGATCTAGTTTATAGTTTACTTTTTGTCTGTTTTTAAATTTGCAAGGCTGAACAGAATTATTTTCTATTCACTTTGTTAATATTTCTCAGAAAAAAAAATTACAAACAACCAAGATAGGGTTATATAAAGAGCATATAACAAAAAGTAAAGTTACACATTCAGGAGAATAGTATTCAGAACTCCTTATAGGTTATAAACCATTTATTTGCTGTAAAAATAGGTCATTGTAATAATATCTGTATCTGTCTGTTCTTGTCTCTTCAAAATGTTATGTTCTTCTTTATTCAAAAGCTAATAGACTGTGACCTTGTAGGTTCAGGATAAATTTCGTTTAGACCTGTCTGACGAAGAGGCAGTGCATTACATGCAGAGTCTGATTGATGAAAGTGTCCATGCTCTCTTTGCTGCAGTGGTGGAACAGATTCACAAGTTTGCCCAGGTAAGTTCTCTGATGGCAGTGCGTTCATCTCAGTGTCTCCATGTTCTCCCGTAGAATTCTCTCAGAATCGTGCCTTTCTCTGCAAATGACACGTCTTCTCTGATTTTTTTTGTCAATCCTTCTTGACATCTCACCAGCCTTCCAACATGAATGTGTTTGATGCACTAACTCTCAAACATTCCACTGAAATATTCTTATTAACTAAATTGTGGAGCATCAGCATAGGTATATATGTATGTTGTAGTCAGGGGTACCTATAAATTCTTCTTGAGAATGATCTTGGGCCTGGTGGAGGCCTTAAGTGAGACTTGGACATTTGTTGGGTTTGGTAAATGGTGAAGTGCTAGGAAAAGAGGTTAGAAGCTGAGAAAAGTGATGGCATACGTGGCACACACAGAAGGGTCCATCTGTAGACTTATGCTTAGCAGACTCTTCTACAGTTGTTTGAGGGAAGACTTTTTTACACTAGCCTTGATGATAAACCTCAGATTTAGACCTATTTTAACTTGAGTTTCATAATGAGGATAATGATGTAAGTGCTTAGCAAACAGAAAAATGAGGCCGCTTTCCTCTCCCACATCCTCCTGCAAACTCCTTCATGACTTTACACATTCAGTTAATGATAATTTTACTACTACAAGCTCAAAGCTTGTCTGTTTTAACTTCTCCCTCACCCAGCATACGGGATGTCACCAAGCCTTGTGAGTTTCCTTAACTGTTTTTTAATTATCATTTTCTTTCATTTTCCCACCATTGACATTTTGACCTAGTTTTCCATTTTACGATCCTTTGGGTAACTAAAATCCTTCATAACTGCTTTTAGTATTTTTTTCTCTCAGCATTATTATCTTTATTCTAAATATTCCAATCAGATATATCTTCATAAAATATTGCTTTACCTTTTTATTTTTATAATTTAAATATGAAAAGTGTTTCCCTGTTGCCTATAAGTGATGTCCAGTCTCTAGCAATTCAGGGCCTTCCAGATTGTTGTGTTCTAAGCTTCTTTGTAAGCTATTCCATGAATACTCTCTTTTTCTCAATATTTTTGTTCTCTTTCATTTGTCTGGCTACTTAAATCTTTTCTTCAGCCCAGAATATCTGTCTCCTTAATAATGAATCTCCTATAAATGCCTGCTTGCTAAAATCCAACCTGTCCTTCCAAGATCTATTCACGCCACTGTGATTCATCTTCCTCTGAGTATTAATAGTACTTTGTACTTTTATTATGAGTTGCACTTACGTTTTGTTTTCTGTTATAAATATTTGAATCACCTTATAACTCCTAAAATGCAAGCTTCTTGAAAACTGGGATATGTATCAGTGACTCAGAAGCACAGTGCCTTTAAACACTTAAGAAATATCTAATGAATATAAGGGAGTTTTTTTCCTATAAATGTTAGCTGATACTCTTTCTCTCTCATGACAAAAAATGTTCCCTGTCTCTGAACACCAGTCTGAGTCATATTTTAAGTGCCAACTCAAGGTTTGCTGTACCTGCCATTAATCGTTGTCATTCTCAAGAGAGTAAACTGACTCAGAGGGTAAGTTGAGTGACTTGTCAAAGTCACCAAGCTAGTTAGTGGCAGACCTGGATCAACATACAGCACAGCAGAATATTTTAGAACTGAAAGAGGAAAGAGTCCAGAAAGGTATAATGACTTAGCCAACTTCATGTGTAATGAGGGCCAGAATCAAGGCTTGAAACCAGATCTTCTGACCCCCATATCCAACCAGTGATAAGCTAGATTACTTTCTAGCTTACCAAGCTTAAGTCTTCTTTATCAGAATCGGATATACTTTTTTTTATTTTTATTTATTATAAAATTGATATAGTTGCTTTACAGTGTTATAAATGTTTCAGGTGTACAACATAGTGATTCACAAGAATCCCAAGTTCTTTATCTCAGGAAGTTAACTTGAAAAGGCTCATGCTTGTCTTTCAAGTTTCTTTAAATATGTCATCTATGAGGGCCTCCCTGGTGGCTCAGTGGTAAAGAATCTGCCTTCCAGTGCAGGAGACATGGGTTGGATCCCTGATGTGAGGAGATCCCACATGGTGTGGAGCAGCTAAGCCCACGCACCATAACTACTGAGCCTGTGCTCTAGAGCCTGGGAGCTGTAACTACTGAAGCCCCCATGCCCAAGAGCCCGTGCTGCACAGGGAAGCCACCACAGTGAGAAACCCAAACACAGCAACTAGAAGGTAGTGCCTCCCTCCCGCCCCACACAGCTAGAGAAAAGTATATGCAGCAGTGAAGACCTGCACAGCCAAAAAATAAATTAATAAGAAATAATTTTGTAAATGTCACCTGTGTTCATACTATTATACAACAAATATCAATATGAGTAACATTAAGACATTAATTCTATTTGGAACTTGCTTAGGTGTTGAAAGGTACCAGAGACACTAAACAAGGTCTTAGTGAAAGTGAAGTCGCTCAGTCATGTCTGACTCTTTGCGACCCGTGGACGGTAGCCTACCAGGCTCCTCCACCCATGGGATTCTCCAGGCAAGAGTACTGGAGTGGGCTGCCATTTCCTTCTCCAGGGGATCTTCGCGACCCAGGGATCGAACCTGGGTCTCCTGCATTGGAGGCAGACACTTTAACCTCTGAGCCACGAGGGAAGTCCAAACAAGGTCTTAACTTCACCTAAGTCTTTTCAGATTATAAAATTATATACATGCATAGTTGTTTCTTAACTGATCTGAGGGAATGTATTTTCCTTTGAAATTCACATTCTTACATATGCATTTTCTAAGTATTGATCCTAGTAAATCACATGCACACTCAAGTTTTGATGATCAACATGTTTCTTTGTCACTCAGCATTTATTATAAGGATGAGTTTTGCTAATTGATTTTATGCTAATTTTAGTGCATTCCTATTAATCATTATGGATTATAGAACCCAGTTTTTATAAAATGGAGGTAGACATGTTAACAGAAGTTCTTCCTGCATTAAAGAAATATTCTTAAAAACAACTGAAAAATTGCCAGATACAGGTGCTATATTGACATGCCAAAAGGCTTATTTTATTCCATCATGCCACTTGCTAGGAAGGGTTGAGATTAAACACTGCAATATTTGTTGCCTAGCAACACCCACCTACTAGTGGTGGAAATTTTCCACTGAAAACCTGTTTTATTTGGGTCATTGTCTTTAAAATTGCATCATCAGAGCTCTTCTTCCCTTCAGAATCATCTTATAGGGCTTTCTAGTCTTGTCTGTGCAAAAAGGTGGAGACCACTTAGTTTGGGTCACTTCCTGCTCTAAAAGTATGCCTTTCAGTGGAAACCTCTCATATTGCAGCCCATTTCTTTCTAGTTTCTGCTTTTTCCTATCTGTCTCTCTTCGTTGATTGATGGTAAAAGTCTGGAGAAAGGGGTGGGGGATGATTTCCATTAATCTTAATACATATTGAATCTCATTACATGAATATAGATTCAGGTTAGAGATATATTTTTGGCATACTAAATGTAAAAATTTATGAACAGATTGGAAATTTTAGGTGAGTTCCAGCTCAGCATACTAAGGGCACATCCCACTGCCATCCATCTGGCAGGAAGCCTTCTTTAGCCCCTTTGGTGTTCAAGGAGGAAGAGCACAGGGCCCAGCAGAAGGTCACAGGAAAGTGCAGCCCCAGTGCACCGTTGATGAAGAGCTGTCCACACATACTCACACTTGAGATTAAAACACACATCATGAAAGGAGGAAAGAGTATGTTTATTATGCCTGACATTTCCCCCATATCTAGCAGATGTGTCAGAGACTCCCTCCAGAGTAATTCAGGTCCTACGATCCTCCCATAATGTGACATCTTAACTGTGCTGAGTGTGATTCCAATATTGAGGTTCTC
>SJYC01129807.1:0-31367 GCA_006408675.1 Madoqua kirkii | reverse complement strand
ATGTTCCCTGTCTCTGAACACCAGTCTGAGTCATATTTTAAGTGCCAACTCAAGGTTTGCTGTACCTGCCATTAATCGTTGTCACTTCTCAAGAGAGTAAACTGACTCAGAGGGTAAGTTGAGTGACTTGTCAAAGTCACCAAGCTAGTTAGTGGCAGACCTGGATCAACATACAGCACAGCAGAATATTTTAGAACTGAAAGAGGAAAGAGTCCAGAAAGGTATAATGACTTAGCCAACTTCATGTGTAATGAGGGCCAGAATCAAGGCTTGAAACCAGATCTTCTGACCCCCATATCCAACCAGTGATAAGCTAGATTACTTTCTAGCTTACCAAGCTTAAGTCTTCTTTATCAGAATCGGATATACTTTTTTTTATTTTTATTTATTATAAAATTGATATAGTTGCTTTACAGTGTTATAAATGTTTCAGGTGTACAACATAGTGATTCACAAGAATCCCAAGTTCTTTATCTCAGGAAGTTAACTTGAAAAGGCTCATGCTTGTCTTTCAAGTTTCTTTAAATATGTCATCTATGAGGGCCTCCCTGGTGGCTCAGTGGTAAAGAATCTGCCTTCCAGTGCAGGAGACATGGGTTGGATCCCTGATGTGAGGAGATCCCACATGGTGTGGAGCAGCTAAGCCCACGCACCATAACTACTGAGCCTGTGCTCTAGAGCCTGGGAGCTGTAACTACTGAAGCCCCCATGCCCAAGAGCCCGTGCTGCACAGGGAAGCCACCACAGTGAGAAACCCAAACACAGCAACTAGAAGGTAGTGCCTCCCTCCCGCCCCACACAGCTAGAGAAAAGTATATGCAGCAGTGAAGACCTGCACAGCCAAAAAATAAATTAATAAGAAATAATTTTGTAAATGTCACCTGTGTTCATACTATTATACAACAAATATCAATATGAGTAACATTAAGACATTAATTCTATTTGGAACTTGCTTAGGTGTTGAAAGGTACCAGAGACACTAAACAAGGTCTTAGTGAAAGTGAAGTCGCTCAGTCATGTCTGACTCTTTGCGACCCGTGGACGGTAGCCTACCAGGCTCCTCCACCCATGGGATTCTCCAGGCAAGAGTACTGGAGTGGGCTGCCATTTCCTTCTCCAGGGGATCTTCGCGACCCAGGGATCGAACCTGGGTCTCCTGCATTGGAGGCAGACACTTTAACCTCTGAGCCACGAGGGAAGTCCAAACAAGGTCTTAACTTCACCTAAGTCTTTTCAGATTATAAAATTATATACATGCATAGTTGTTTCTTAACTGATCTGAGGGAATGTATTTTCCTTTGAAATTCACATTCTTACATATGCATTTTCTAAGTATTGATCCTAGTAAATCACATGCACACTCAAGTTTTGATGATCAACATGTTTCTTTGTCACTCAGCATTTATTATAAGGATGAGTTTTGCTAATTGATTTTATGCTAATTTTAGTGCATTCCTATTAATCATTATGGATTATAGAACCCAGTTTTTATAAAATGGAGGTAGACATGTTAACAGAAGTTCTTCCTGCATTAAAGAAATATTCTTAAAAACAACTGAAAAATTGCCAGATACAGGTGCTATATTGACATGCCAAAAGGCTTATTTTATTCCATCATGCCACTTGCTAGGAAGGGTTGAGATTAAACACTGCAATATTTGTTGCCTAGCAACACCCACCTACTAGTGGTGGAAATTTTCCACTGAAAACCTGTTTTATTTGGGTCATTGTCTTTAAAATTGCATCATCAGAGCTCTTCTTCCCTTCAGAATCATCTTATAGGGCTTTCTAGTCTTGTCTGTGCAAAAAGGTGGAGACCACTTAGTTTGGGTCACTTCCTGCTCTAAAAGTATGCCTTTCAGTGGAAACCTCTCATATTGCAGCCCATTTCTTTCTAGTTTCTGCTTTTTCCTATCTGTCTCTCTTCGTTGATTGATGGTAAAAGTCTGGAGAAAGGGGTGGGGGATGATTTCCATTAATCTTAATACATATTGAATCTCATTACATGAATATAGATTCAGGTTAGAGATATATTTTTGGCATACTAAATGTAAAAATTTATGAACAGATTGGAAATTTTAGGTGAGTTCCAGCTCAGCATACTAAGGGCACATCCCACTGCCATCCATCTGGCAGGAAGCCTTCTTTAGCCCCTTTGGTGTTCAAGGAGGAAGAGCACAGGGCCCAGCAGAAGGTCACAGGAAAGTGCAGCCCCAGTGCACCGTTGATGAAGAGCTGTCCCACATACTCACACTTGAGATTAAAACACACATCATGAAAGGAGGAAAGAGTATGTTTATTATGCCTGACATTTCCCCCATATCTAGCAGATGTGTCAGAGACTCCCTCCAGAGTAATTCAGGTCCTACGATCCTCCCATAATGTGACATCTTAACTGTGCTGAGTGTGATTCCAATATTGAGGTTCTCGGGAGTTTTTTGGTATAACATGTCCTCTATATACAAGCCATCTGCCCCATCTGCTACTCAAAGAACTAGGTTTTTTGCCTCAGTCTTGAGGGAAAAGGTTCTTAGTTTGCTTTTATTCATTTTATTTATATTCCATTTTACCTTTATGTACAGACCTTAGTACTTAAACCCTGTGTAGAATGTTTCCATTGTAACTGCTGTACTCTCTCATCTAGTTTGAGAAGGCACAGAAGCAAAAGATGCCCAGAGGAGAAGAGATCAGAACATTATTTCTTATTTCATATTGTACGGACTTTATTTTGCCATTAGGAATAAAGAAACAGAAATGTAAATATTCCATTGATTAAAACGTAAAGTTTCCAAGGAACAAGTGTCTTTTAATTTCATGACTACAGTCACCGTCCACATTGATTTTGAAGCCCAGGAAAATGAAATCAGCCACCATTTTCACATTTTCCACATCTATTTGCCACAAAGTGGTAAAACAAGATGCCACGATCTTAATTTTTTTGAATGTTGAGTTTTAAGCCAGTTTTTTCACTCTTTCACCTTCATTAAGAGGCTCTTTAGTTATCTGCTTATCTGAGGTTATTGATATTTCTCCTGGCAGTCCTGATTCCAGCTTGTGCTTCATCCAGCCTGGCATTTCATAAGATGTATTCTGCACAGAACTTAAATAAGCAGGGTGACAATATACAGACTTGACGTACTCTTTTCCCATTTCGGAACCAGTCTGTTGCTCCATGTCCAGTTCTAACTGTTGCTTCTTGACCTCCACACAGGTTTCTCAGGAGGCAAGTCAGGTGGTCTGGTATTCCCATCTCTTTAAGAATTTTCCACAGTTTGTTGTGATCCACACAGTTAAAGACTTTAGTGCAGTCAATGAAGCAGAAGTAGATGTTTTCTTGGAATTCTCTTGTTTTTTCTATGAATCAGTGGATGTTGGCAATTTGATCTCTGGTTCCTCTGTCTTTTCTAAATCAAGTTGTACATTTGGAAATTCTTGGTTCATGTACTGTTGAAGCCTAGCTGGAAGGATTTTGAGGATTACCTTGTTAGCATGTCAAATGAGCGTGATTGTGCAGTAGTTTGAACATTCTTTGGCATTGTCCTTCTTGGGGATTGAAATGAAAACTGACCTTTTCCAGTCCTGTGACCACTGCTGAGTTTTCCAAGTTTGCTATCATATTGAGTGCAGCACTTTAACAGCATCATCTTTGTTCATGAATTAATGTTACATTAATGGCCCCAGACATCTTTGTTAATGACTCCAGAGAAATTCTTTACTGGGTCTTTGTTGTTCTTTCCACACTGCTTCCTTTTATTTTTTTGCCAACCATTTCTGTACTCTGTATTGTGTATTAACTTCACAATGTGTGGAATATATTAACAATTTTCACAATGTCTAAAAAATGTTGCACCAAGAACTAAGCTTATTGCTCAGAGTATTAATCATCTATCACTCCAGAATTCGGTGGAGTTTTTGCCTTCTAGTTCTAGATTTGTCTGCTATTTGATAATGAAGTCATCTTGAGCTTATAGTTAGCAAACATTCCTTTCCCAAAATATTTGTTCATATAAAGTGGAATTACCTGAAGGTTTTGTTGTTGTTTTTCTTTGTCTTTTTCTATTAAAGAATTACATGCTTGTCCTATTCTAAGTTTTTTGACTATAAACTGTTGTTTCTCTTCTTTGTGAATAGAGAAGCTAATTTTCTTTTTGTTGTTTTTAATTTTTGCAGTACTGGAGAAAATGAAACTGGGTTTGGCCTGTCAAGATGATTGTCACCATAAGAAAACAACTTTAAAAGCAACATGTGTGTAATGAAGATTTAAGACTGTCAAACAAGGAAGAGAACATTTAGTCCTGAAGATACCATATATCCTAAATGTTTCACAGTGCCTGAATTCTGTTTCCTTGGATGTCATTGCTTAAATGCAATCTTGAATGGTTTGTTTGAAGTATTGTATATATTTTCAAATGTACACATTGTTAATAAGCTAAGAAGAAAGAGTCTTGTTCTAGAACCATGTACATATTATGAGAGTTCTCAAGGAATTTTATGTTGAAACAGTAAAACATTTTAGTCTTCAACTTGGAAAGCCCATTTTTTCTTTATCTCTTCACATCAGCAGAGCAGTTGTATGAATTTGGGCTGTCTCGGTTGTGCTTGTTTGCTTTGTCTCTCAATCCCTTGTTCCCTTTCTCTGTTGTTCCTCTTCCCCCCTAGATTTTTTTTTTTTTTTTTGCCCAGTCTATAATACTTCAAGTTTTACATGTTATGGCCTATTCTTTTATACTTTTGAAAATTATATATATTTCAAATAAGACAGCCATTTTTTCTTACTTAAAAATACTGGAAATTTTGTTTGTTTTGTAGTTCACATTTCTCCTAGGTTGTACATATATAAAGCAGGTTATAAAAATGTACCTATCTGAATACTTAGCCAAAAGTTAATATGGCAGCAGTTTTTCATATTGAACCTAAGATATTTTTACATGTAAGCATAAATTGTCTGTGCAATAAATTTTTTTATGAAAATTTAGTTTTCAAGAGCTTTTAAAAGTAACTCTCCTAGACCTTTTAATATAATCTACCCTTTCTGATTAACGCAAAATAATTTTTAGTGTTTGAAGACTAGAAGTCCTATGAATCCATCTAGCTTTTTAACCTAATAGAACTTCAGCAAAAAGGAGCAAACACAGATGAGAAGAACAGAGCAGTAATAATCTTGGCAGATTGTTGTAAAGTCATATGATTTTGTTTTGGAAGGCAAACAATATCTCTTTTGATGCTGAATAAATATTTAACATCAAATGATAGAAAAAGTTTTAAGAAGGTTATATTAAGGCACAGTTTCAGAAAATGTCATTATAGTGTTACCAAATTCATATCTGTGAGTTTGCTGCATTAGAGTGGATTTATCAGCTGGAAAGCAAGTGTATAATTGAGAGAGAATCTTAGAGGCATATTGAATTTGACTTGTATAAAACATACATGCAGATTAGAAAAATGGTAAAGATGAGAATGCTCTGAATATTAATCATAAGAGAATAATGCCTAATCTAATTGGCAAGCTCTATCCTCTCTCCTACTTTTTCTTTGCTTCATACATTTTCATCATTTTTCCTTGCCCAGAAGTTTGTAACCAGTCTGCATTCTTATTCTTCTAGTCCTATTGCTATTGGTACCTCCTTCAAAAGTTTCCTCAAAATGACAGTGCTAAGAGTGACCACTCCAACTTCCTGAGCTCTTAATTCTTTATTTGTAGCTTTTTAATTGGCACTCAGTACAGTAAGGCATTTTTATTGTAGTTGCATCTCCCGTTACAGAGGTTGGCAAACGTTTCCTGTAAACGGCCAAAACAATAAATCTCTTCAGCTTTGAAAGCATATGATCTTGGTCATAACTCATACTCTGTTGTATGAGTAAAACAATCAGACAACATGTAACCAAATGTTATGGCCAGATTTGACCCTCAAGCCATAATTTGCTGACCTCTGTTTGAATTAACTGTAGGTCAGACTATATCATCTTAATCATCTTTATAAATTCCATAACATTTTGCATAGATAGTAATATGCATATTTATGTTACATGCTCTATAAATGTTTTTGAACTACTATGATATTGTATAGTGGCAAACACAACTAGTAAGGTGGGTTGATTATGAGTGAGCTTGTATTCTGTGCAAAGTTTATAGGGATTATGAGAGAGAGAGAGCTTTATAGGAAGAAAGATAGGTATTGACTATGGAAGGATAGTGGCTTTGGTTTTGTAGAATGTATTTTTATGGCTGTGGTGGTGAGCCTGTATCACAAAGAAAAATGATTCATCAGTCCCCATTTCTACTACTCAAGCAACCTCTGTGCTCCTGCTATTTCCCCTCAGTACCATTTTTTTTAAATCAGGTAGTCTGTATGTTCCTTTATTATCATTGCCATTCAGATTTTTGGCAAGTTTACAGTGTTTCAAGCACATTGCTTTCTTTGAGTTTGAAGAAAGTGTTTGTGAGGACACATGCCTTAATTTAGAAGTAGGAGTATACTTTTGTATTCAGAGATTTCTGAACTGGGGAGAGAAAATGTGGATGGCAGCCACTGTGAGTATGGCTGTCAGAAAGAAGTAAACTGTGGCTCACATCCCTAAATAAGGGGTTCATATAATCTGATTTTCTTTACTCTCCATAGGGTTAGGTATTCCCCAGCTCATTTGTGTATTATAAGGTTTTCAGGTGAGTATTTATTATAATCACAATCAACATAATTTATGAGAACTTACTATTATATATCAGGATTATACTAATTGCTTCATATGCCTTAGATATCACTATTCTGTATAACAGTTCTGAGGTACAATTCCTTCCGCATTTTATAGAACTTTAAGAAAAGTGAATCACCTGCCCAAGGTAAGGCTGCAAAGTGAGAGCAGAGTTAGGGTCTGAAATTGAGTTTCTCATTTCAGTGATCATAGTCTTAACCATCAAAATCTCCTAGCCTTCGTTTCTCAACGGAGACAGTGGTGATAGTACTGACCTCTGTGGTGTGCATGTGAGTGTATGTGGTCCATTAGACTTGAATCCCCACAAACAAAGCCTATTCTTTATCTTTCTTTTTTTGAACAGAATTACCAAAGATACAGGCAGTAGTCAGTTAATTAAATTTTTAAGAAACTGAGTCATGTCATCATGCAACAGATTCATACTTGCCTTGAAATAGGAAATCTGTCAATCCTAAAGGAAATCAGTCCTGAATATTCTGTGGAAGGACTGATATTGAAACTGAAGCTCCAGTACTTAGGCCACGTGATAGGAAGAACTGACTCATTGGAAAAGACCTTGATGCTGGGAAAGATTGCAGGCAGGAGGAGAAGGCAACAACAGAGGATGAGATGGTTGGATAACATCACCGACTCGATAGACATGAGTTTGAGCAAGCTCTGGGAGTTGGTGATGGACAGAGAAGCCTGGTCTGCCACAGTCCACAGGGTCCCAGAGTCGGACATGACTGAGCAACTGAACTGAAATAGGAAATAAGTCAATCAGTAAAAACATGCAAACAAAATAAATCTTAACATGCAATTGTTAACCTACAATCACAATATCCTTTATATTTTTGCACATAGGCCTAACATTACAGTTTTTTTTTTTTTTTAAAGAATTGCCTTTCTGGCAGTGATAGCTACCCATGAGAATATGCCTCTGGCAAAGGGTCTCCATCTCTCTCCAGAAGAGAAGAGGAAACACAAGAAAAAGTGCTTGGTGCAGAGTCCTAATTGCTATTTCATGAATGTGAAATGCCCAGGATGCTATAAAATCACTGCAAACTTTAGCCATGTGCAAACACAGTGATTTTGTGTTGGCTGCTCTACTGTCCTCTGCCAGCCTACAAGAGGAAAAGCAAGGCTTACAGAAGGCTGCTCCTTCAGGCAGAAGCAGCGCTAAAAGTATCCTGTATCAAGATGAATGGGAAGCCATCCCAGTAAACACATTTTGGATACAAAAAAAAAAAAACAACCTTGAGACTCGGGATTTTTTTGTATGTGAGGGGAAGGCAGGTAAATTTCAAAAACAACATGAATTTTCTATAATTAAATATGGAAAATATACCAGATTTCTGAATGAATAACTTGATATGTTAACACTTCACCGTAAAGAGTGCATACCACCTGGATGGGATCCTGGCACAGCTAAAAATGAAAGAAATTCATAAAAGATGTGAACTAGTTTAAAAAAAAATAGTCTCAAAGTATAAGGCAGTTACTTTATAGAAAATCTCATAGTTTAATTTTCCTCAAGTTGTGTTATTTTTGGTTGGAACACTTCAAAAAACTAAATGCTGTGTACTTCTCATGACCTTATCAGAAAACACATGATATGAATTTGTCCTATGTCTGATCATGGTAGCTTTCATCACTTGGTAAAAGTACATTTTCCAGCTTTTTCAGACTCTCCAGTTCAATCGCTCATTTGTGTCCGACTCTTTATAACCCCGCGGACTACAGCGCACCAGGCTTCCCTGTCCATCACCAACTCGCAGAGCTTGCTCAAACTCATGTCCATTGAGTTGGTGATGCATTCCAACCGTCTCGTCCTCTGGTCCCCTGCTTCCTCCTGTCGTCAATCTTTCCCTCCATCAGGGTCTTTTCTAATGAGTCAGTTCTTCATATTAAGTGACCAAAGTATTAGAGTTTCAGCATCAGTCCTTCCAGTGAATGTTGAGGACTGATTTCCTTTAGGATGGACTGGTTGGATCTCCTTGCTGTCCAAGGGACTCTCAAGAGTCTTCTCCAACAATCACAGTTCAAAAGCATCACTTCTTCAGCACTCAGCTTTCTTTATGGTCTAACATTCACATCCATACACGACTACTGGAAAAACTGTAAACTCTGAAGTTAATTTGTATTTGAAACTTATAAATTAGTGAGCAATTTATAAGTATTTTATGGGGAGATACCTGGAAACCATGTTAATATCTTGTTCTTTAACACACTTTTACCTATTGGTTTTTACATATGTTGATTTTTCTTGCCTGAATCAAGTATTACTATGGTGAAAGGCAAATGATTTTTTTTTTATAATTCCATTATTCTTTCGGCAGTTGTTAGAGACCTACTGATACAGCTGTCCTTTCTCCATTAGTTATTTATTCATTTATATTAGTATGGACACTATTTTATTGTACAGTGCATTCCTATCATCACTCACTATGATGGTAAAATTGCCTGGGACTGACCTGTCTGCAGTCTGGTGCCTGTGTCCCTGACATGGCTCTAATGTTCTTGAGCCTTTCTTACTTCTGGCACGAGATGATCCAGGCTCATCTTGTACTTTATGTGCCCCAGCCCTGCAAGTCAGCTGTTTCTCCAAGGAGCTTGGATTCCTTCCTGATTCAGTTTTACTAGATACCTCCCCAAGTAAGGTGTCTAACTTTTCTAAAATGGAAGTTATTATAGCCTTCCAGTATTGCCATTCTAAAACTCTGGAGTGTGAATAGGATGGATGTAGATACAAATAAGCTCAACACAGGTCAAGTAATATCTAATGAACCACAGAATTTAACTAGAATTTAGCTATTTCTTTAACTTCTCAGCTTTGATCATCATCACCACTGTCCTTGAGACATCAGGACCAATGTTACCATGTTCTTTATCTGTTTTGTTAGCACAGACTCTCCCTAGGTCAGTGAGAACGGTTTCTTATTCCTATACAACTTAGTACAACCCCCATCTCTAACCTCTGGAGTTCCTTGGGCCATCATCACTTACACTGAAAGAATACTTTTCCCTTGAGGTAAGAAGACAAACTCTACCTTGAAAAAGAAGCACACTGAAACAATAAAGATGAACCTCAAAAATATGCTAAGTGAAAGAAGCCAGACACAGAAGATCACATATAAGTTTCCATTTATCAGAGAAGATAGGTCTTAGCAGAATAAATTAAGAGGCTGCCAGGGGCTGGGTAAGAAAATGGGAATTGACAGGAAAGGGACACTGAAGGGACGTTATACAATGATGACAAATGTTCCAAAACTGGAACAGTGACTAATTTTACAATTCATGTACCAAAAAGCATAGTATTGTGTTTTATGACATACAAGTTGTACTTCAGTAATGCTGATTTTAAGAGATCCTAAGCAACTCACTGTCTAAAGCCAGGAAACATTGTCTTTCTACACCATGGGAGCCCCAAGCTGCTTTCACCGCAACATCCACCCAAGCTGCCTCTTCAGCCCATGTTCCCCTGATGCACCAAGATCACCAGCCTCACCTGGGCTGTTGTTGCCGCCCTGAGACGGGCCTCCGAGCCCTGAGCACACACCACCAGCGCTGCTCTCCGCAGTCAGGAGGAAATAACATGGTGCACGTTTCCAGGGTGTGTGGCACAGCTGATGATAAGGACTGACCAGTCCAGGCCACTCCAGAGGAAGGAGAGGAGCCCAGCAAGTGATGGAGCCAAGCCAAGCGTGGGGCAGCACACGCTCAGAGACACCCAGTTCCTTAGTCCACCGGATCCCGAGACCAATTGTAAAAAGAAAGCCAAATTGGTATTCCGGGACAGTTGTACTCTTCTTTTTGGGTCAGGTGAGAAATTGCATTTCAAAATAAACGCTAGGAATATCCAGGGTTCTGGCCCACTTGGCAGGGCTGCTGCTGTAAGCAGCTGCCATCACCTACAGGTAGTTTGTCTTCTTACCTCAAAGGAAAAAACACACCTGCTGCCACAGCACCAGTAGAAATAGTCCCAAACAGAGGCACCTAGCCAAAATTTCCTTGAGAGCCTCTCTCTGAACCTGAAGTCTATTTAAAACTTGCTTTCAAATGCAAATCAAAGCCACAATGAGGTATCACTTCACACCTGTCAGGATTGCTAAAAAGGGTATGCTGAAAAGGCTATGGAGGATTGCTAAAAAGGGTATGCTGAAAAGGGTACGGAGAATGGGAACCTTCCTACACTGTTGGTGGAGAATGTAAATTGGTGCAGCCACTGTGGAGTTTCCTTTAAAAACTAAAGATAGGGCTACTGTTTGAACCAGAAATCGTACTCCTGGGCATATATCTGGAAAAAAATGAAAACTAAAAAGATATGTGCGCTCCAATGCACATAGCAGCACTGTTGATGACAGCCAAGACATGGAAGCAGTCTCAATAAATGAACAGATAAAGAAGAGGTACATATATACAGTGGAATACTGGGCATAACAGAGAATGAAGCGTTACCGCTTGCAGCAACATGGACGGGCCTAGAGATTATCATACTAAATGAAGTAAGATAAATACTATATGATATTAAGTGCAGAATCTAAAAAATAATACAAATGGGTCTGTGAAACAAGATATAGATTATAACAGATTATAATCTGTTAATCTCATACTTCTAATTTATCCCTCACACTCCTTTCCCCTTTGGTAACCATAAATTTGCTTTCTATATCTTCTGTTTCACAGATCCATTTGTATTATTTTTTAGATTCTGCATTTAATATCATATAGTATTTATCTTACTTCATTTAGTATAATAATCTTTAGGCCCGGAGAAGGCGATGGCACCCCACTCCAGTACTCTTGCCTGGAAAATCCCATGGATGGAGAAGCCTGGTGGGCTGCAGTCCATGGAGTCCCGAACAGTCAGACACGACTGAGTGACTTCACTTTCACTGTTCACTTTCATGCATCGGAGAAGGCAATGGTAGCCCACTCCAGTGAATCCCAGGGACAGGGGAGCCTGGTGGGCTGCCGTCTATGGGGTCGCACAGAGTCGGACACGACTGAAGCAAATTAGCAGCAGCAGCAGCAGCATACATAAAATAGATAAGTGTTTCCTAGATAACACAGGGAGCAATATTCAAAATTTTTAATAAACTATAATGAAAAGCTGAAAGAAAAATTGTATATAAATAATTCAGTTATATATAATTGAATTATTTTGCATCACTTTGCTGCATACTTAAAACGAACATCATATTGTAAATCAACTGCACTTCAATTAAAAACAACAGCAAAAAAATAAAAAGTTTGTTACTGTGCTTCTCCATGAGAGCACTAATATCCCAGTCCACCTCAATTAAATGACTCACCTCTGCCTACCCACCCCACAGTACTGGTAGTTACACCAGAATCTCAGTAGTGAGACCTTCACACACCAGTGTCATCCTCTTTATTCTGTCACTGAACGAGAGTCTCTACTGTAAGAGCATTATGGCCAGGTAGTTCATATCGTGACCTCCGACCTTCCTGGCTGGTTTCTCAGTCTCTCCTTTATGGACTCTCTCCTCAGATCAATCTCAAAACGTTGAACCAATGCAGTGCTTATGTCTGAGACCGCTTGTTCTTTCTATTTCCTCATGGGTGGCCTCATCCAGGCCTGTGGAGTTAAGCGCCGTGACTCGCTGACGACCTGGGCATAGCGCTACCGCACACTGCTTCACATTCACAAGTCCCTGAGCTCAGCTCAGTGGCCCGCCAGTGCTCTGTGAAAAGCCTCAGTAATTTTATCTTGGTATGTTTTAGTAACTCAGGGCAGAAGAGATACCTGTGACATGTGGTCTACAGCCATTCCTTGCCATTCTTTTAACATCTACAGTGTCCCAGGAGCACAGAATTCTGATAGGCCCACCGCACATGGGGTTTAGTGAGACTCAAAGAAAGAGCAAACTGATTGTCAAGAAGCCACACTTAAACCAGAACATACTTTGAACACAGGAAAAACAGTAATATTCTAAGCCTGTAAACCACAAGAAATTCTGAACACATCCTGAAATGTCAGGGAACTCTGTGTGTGTGTGTGTGTGTGTGTGTGTGTGTGTGTGCACACGTGCGCGCGCACGCACTATGGGATCCAGATGATAGTACGAAGGTTAAGGCCTATCCAGTACACAGTAGGGCCGAGCGTGTAACTTCCCACTTCAACTATGTTTATATATATTTAAATTGAGATATAATTGACAAAATTGTAAATGTAAGGTGCACAAGTGTTGGTTTGGTAATTTGTGTATTGCAATAGGATTACTATAGTAGTATTAGCTAACACTTCTTCCATGTTACATATTTATAACTTTTTGTGTGCCTTGAGAACAATTAAGATTTAGTTTCTTAGTAATGTTGAAGCTTATAATACAACTTTGAGAATAGTTATGATTTAATTTCTTAGTAATGTTGAAATTTATAATACAACATTGAGAACAGTTAAGATTTAGTTTCTTAGTAGTGTTGAAATTTTTGCAATATTGTACAAATAGATACAATAGTATGTATACAATACATACAATATACAATACAGTAGTGTTGACTGTAATCACTGTGTTGTGTATTAACTCTCTAGAACTTACCTACTGGTCAGACATTTTTACCCTTAAAACAATTTCTCCTCAGTTTCCCTATCTCCAGCTCCTTATAACTTCTATTCTCCCCTCTGTTTTTACAAGTTAGAGTCAAAAGTGATATTATACAGTGTTTGTCCTCTGTCTGGCTTATCTCACTTAGCATAACACCTTCAGCATCCATCCATGTTGTCGCATATAGCAGACATTACTTCTTTCTCTTGGATGAAAATATTCAAATATATATCACAGCTTCTTTATCCATCCATCTAAGACAGGCACTTCAGTTGTTTCCTTGTCTTGGCTACTGTGAATAATGCTTCAGTGAACATAAGTATGCAGATATCCCTCTGAGATACTGATTTTAACTCATTCAGATATATATACAGGAGCGGGATTCCTGGATGATATGGTAGTACAGTTTTAACTTTTTGAGAACTGTCATACATTTCCCATAATGACTATCAGTTTACATTCCCACCAACAGATTTTCCTTTTCTCTACATCCTTACCAGCAATTTTGAAGAGCCATCCTAACAGGTATAAGACGATATCTCACTGTCATTTTGATCCATCTGAAACTTTTTATTTTCACGTACTCCTGGATTTATTTATTTTCTCCTAGGACCAATAGCTGCACCTGAAAGACCTCACTGCTTCAGCCACCCACCTTTGTTTTACTGATCCAAGGTCCCCAGCCTAGACTGCTAACTTCCTCGAGGCTATTTTACTTTGAGGTCCTGGCTATCCTCCTTGTCCTTGCTATTCTACTTTTAGGAGGCACGTGCTCCCATCCCAGAATACTCCTTTATCTCTGAATCTCAGAAAGGAAGACAGTCAACAAGGTGCCATTTTTTAACTCAGAATTGTTTGAGATCCTCATACTAATTGCTCCATCTATTCTTGCCAAGTTTGCATGCAGAGACAAGACTAGGAAAAGATATAAACTCCCTAAATCAAACCCAAAGTTCCCTCCCATGCCTTCTGGGTGTACATCAGTGTGGCACAGGGGTTACAGACATAGGTGAGAGCCGGAGGGGTGGCTTTCTAACTCTAAGCTTGCTCACCCCTTGTCTGGGTGACAATGAGAAAGTTACTTACCTTCTATGTAACCTGATTTCCTTTAAAAATGGAATAATAGAATTCACCTCATAAGTTTCTTGTGAGTTTTAAATAAATTGCTCCACATAGAGGTTATGTAACAGTGCTGGGCCTATACTAAGAATTATGAAGCTGTTCCCTAATATTATTTTTTAATGGGTAAAAATGAGAGGTTCAAGTACTGATTTAATGAGCGCTTCTTATGTACAGGGGTTGGAAAAATCCCCTGGAGAAGGAAACGGCAGCCCACTTCAGTATTCTTGCCTGGAAAATCCCATGGACGGCGGAGCCTGGTGTGCTGCCTGCCATCTATGGGGTCACACAGAGTCGGACACGACTGAAGTGACTTAGCAGCAGCAGCAGGGTACATCATGCAAAATGCTAGGCTGGGTGAATCACTAGCCAAAATTAAGATTGCCAGGAGAAATATCAACAACCTCAGATATGCAGATGACACCACTCTAATGGTAGAAAGAGAAGAGGGACTAAAGATCCTCTTGATGAAAGTGAAAGAGAAGAGTGAAAAAGCTGAATTAAAACTCGACATTCAAAAAACTAAGATCATGGCTTGCCATCACTTCATGGCAAATAGATGGGGAAACAATGGTAACAATGGTCTTAGACTGATCCCTTTTGAATTAATTTTTGTGTATATTGTGAGTTACAGTTACGAGTTCACCCTTTTGCACATGACAAGCTTCACTTATGGCTCAGCTGGTGAAGACTCTGCCTGCAATGTGGGAGACCTGGGTTCGATCCCTGGATTGGGAAGATTCCCTGGAGGAGGGAAAGCCTACCCACTCCAGTATTCTGGCCTGGAAAAGTCCATGGACCAGAGAGCTGCAAAGAGTTGAGTGATTTTCACTTTTGTTTTGACCCAATTGTCACATCATCATTTGTTGAAAAGACTCATTTACCTCACTGAATTTTCTTGGCACTCTTTTCAAATACCAGTTGACTATAAATTAGTTATTTATGTCTGAATTCTCAATTATATTCCATTGATCTCTGCCTCTATCCTTATGCCAATACCATGTTATCTTAATGACTGCTGCTCTGTAGTAACTTTTGAAGTCAGACAGTTTGTGTCCTGTAAATTTGTTTTTTTTCCAAGAATGTTCTGGGCATTTTTGGTCACTGCACTTCATAGGTATTTATCCTTTAAACACCATCTCATAAACAGAAAACTCTCAAATTATATTATCCAAATCAGTTTCTGAAGTTGTGACTCATATTGGAGAAGTCTTTAATTGGCAGTCCCAATGGAATGTTTCACAGTTATCTCAAACTGTCCGTATGAAACAGCAAATTCGTCACATAACTTCCTCAATCCCATTTCTTCTGTCACTTACACTTAATTACTGTACCTATCCCCACGAGAGTTGAGTGATTTTCACTTTTGTTTTGACCCAATTGTCACATCATCATTTGTTGAAAAGACTCATTTACCTCACTGAATTTTCTTGGCACTCTTTTCAAATACCAGTTGACTATAAATTAGTTATTTATGTCTGAATTCTCAATTATATTCCATTGATCTCTGCCTCTATCCTTATGCCAATACCATGTTATCTTAATGACTGCTGCTCTGTAGTAACTTTTGAAGTCAGACAGTTTGTGTCCTGTAAATTTGTTTTTTTTCCAAGAATGTTCTGGGCATTTTTGGTCACTGCACTTCATAGGTATTTATCCTTTAAACACCATCTCATAAACAGAAAACTCTCAAATTATATTATCCAAATCAGTTTCTGAAGTTGTGACTCATATTGGAGAAGTCTTTAATTGGCAGTCCCAATGGAATGTCTCACAGTTATCTCAAACTGTCCATATGAAACAGCAAATTCGTCACATAACTTCCTCAATCCCATTTCTTCTGTCACTTACACTTAATTACTGTACCTATCCCCACGTTTGACTGCATTGCTCATGCAGGAAACTGAGAGTCAGTCTTCACTGCTGCCTCTTCTTCAGTCCCATAGTCAATACTTCAACAGGCTCTACCCATCAAACCTCCGATGTTCAGTCATTAAGTGTATCTGACTCTTTCTGACCCCATGGACTGCAGCATGCCAGGATTCTCTGTCCTTCACAATTTTCCAGAGTTTCCCAGCAAACTTGAGTCCAGTTTCTACTTCATTCAGCCTGGCATTTTGCATGTCCCCTGCACAGAAGTTAAATAAGTATAGTGACAAAATACAGCCTTTTTTAAAATATAAATTTATTTATTTATAGAACAATATACAGCCTTGACTTATTCCTTTCCCAATTTTGAACCAGTCCATTGTTTCATGTATGGAACTGTTGCTTCTTGACCTGCATACAGGGTTCTCAAGAAGTAGGTAAGGTGGTCTGGTAGTCCCATCTATTGAAGAATTTTTTACAATTTGTTGTGATCCACACAGTCAAAGCCTTTAGCACAGTCAATGAAGCAGAAGTAGATGTTTTCTGGAATTCCCTTGCTTTTTCTATGATCCAGTAGATGTTGGTAGTTTGATCTCTGGTTCATTGTTTCATGTATGGAACTGTTGCTTCTTGACCTGCATACAGGGTTCTCAAGAAGCAGGTAAGGTGGTCTGGTAGTCCCATCTATTGAAGAATTTTTTACAATTTGTTGTGATCCACACAGTCAAAGCCTTTAGCACAGTCAATGAAGCAGAAGTAGATGTTTTCTGGAATTCCCTTGCTTTTTCTATGATCCAGTAGATGTTGGTAGTTTGATCTCTGGTTCTTCTGCTTTTTCTAAATCTAGCTTCTGTATCTGGAAGTTCTAGGTTCATGAACTGTTGAACTGTACCTAGTTTGAAGGATTTTGAACATTACCTTGTTAGCATGTGAAATGAGTGCATTTGTGAGGTAGTTTGAACATTCTTTGGCATTGCCCTTCTTTGGAATTGAAACAAAAACTACTTTTTCCAGTCCAGTGGACACTGCTGAGTTTTCCAAATTGGCTGGCATATTGAGTGCAGCATTTTAACAGCATCATCTTTAAGGATTTAAAATTTATCATCTGGAATTCCATCGCTCCCACTAGCTTTGTTCAAAGTCATGCTTCCTAAGGCCCACTTAACTTCACACTCCAGGATGTCTGGCTCTAGGTGAGTGATCACACCGTCATGGTTATATCTGTCATTAAGACTGTTTTTGTACAGTTCTGTGTATTCTTGCCACCTCTTCTTAATATCTTATGCTTCTGTTAGATTCATATCATTTCTTATCTTTATTGTGCCCATCTTTGCATGAAATATTCCCTGGGTATCTCTAATTTTCCTAAAGAGACATCTAGTCTTTCCTATTCTATTGTTTTCCTCTGTTTCTTTGCATTTTTCACTTAAGAAGGCTTTCTTTTTTTTTATATAAATTTATCTTTTTAATTGGAGGTTAATTATTTTACAATATTGTATTGGTTTTGCCATACATCGGCATGAATCTGCCACAGGTATACACGTATCTCTCCTTGCTAGTCTTTGAAACTCTGTATTCGGATGGGTGTGTCTTTCCTTTTCTCCTTTGCCTTTTGCTTCTCTTTTCTCAGCTATTTGTATGACCTCCTCAAGCAACCATTTTGCCTTTTTGCAGTTCCTTTTCTCGGGGATTTTTAAAAATTATTTATTTTCAGCTGCGCTGGGTCTTCATCCCTGCTGCCTTTTCTCTAGTTGTGGGGGAGGGGAGTGACTCTTTAGTTTTGGTGCATGGGCTTCTCATTGTGGTGGCTCCTTTCCTTGTGGAGCATGGACTAAAGGGCACTCAAGCTTCAGTAGTTGCGGCTCACAGGCTCAGTTGCTGAGTGGTTTGTGAGATCGTCCCAGATCAGGGATTGAACCTGTTTCCCCTGCATTGGCAGGCAGATTCTTTACCACTGAGCCAACAGGGAAGCCCTTGGGGATGGTTTTGATGTCTTGCACAGTGTTACAAACCTGTGTCCATAGTTCTTCAGGCAGATTAGATCAATCAGATCTATCCCTTGAATCTATTTTTCACTTCCACTGTATAACCATAAGGGATTTGATTCAGGTCATACCTGAATGGCCTAGTGGTTTTCCCTACTTTTTTCACCAAGTCTGAACTTTGCAATAAGGAGTTCATGATCTGAACCATAATCAGTTCCAGGTCTTGTTTTTGACAAATATATAGAGCATCTCCATCTTTGGCAGCAAAAAATACAATCAGTCTGATTTCAGTATTGACCATCTGGTGATGTCCCTGTGTAAAGATCTCTTGTGTTGTTGGAAGAGGGTGTTTACTATGACACACTAGGATAGCTCTAATAAGAAAGACAGACAATAACAATTGTTGATGAGGATGTAGACAGTTTAGAAACTTCATACCCTCTGGTGTGACTATAAAATATTTCAGCCTGCTTTAGAGAACAAATCAGCAGTTTCTCAAAATGTTAAACAAGGAGTTATCATATGACTAGTATTCTACTTCTAGGTATATCCAAGAGAAATAAAATCATATGTCCATACAAAAACTTGTATACAAGTGTTCATAGCATTTATGATAGCTGAAAGTAGGTAGAAACAGTTCAAATACCCACAAATTTATGACTGAATAAGCCATTGTGATGTATGGAAATTATTCATCAATAAAAAGAAATGAAATTCTGATACATGTTACAATGGATTAACCTTGAAAACATGCTAAGTAAGAGAAATCAGTCACACAAAAAAGAGCATGTATGATAGGTTGCATTTATCTGAAATATTCAATGGATTGAAGGGGTGAATGATTAGTGGGTATGGGATTTCTTTGGGGGATGATGAAAATATACCAAAATTAGGAAGTGGTTATGGTTGTACAACTCTGTGGGTATTATGGTATGTGAATTACATTTCAATAAAACTGTAAATTTAAAAATGTTGTCATTACCTAAGGAGAAAAATGGTAAAAAATTTTGTAGACAGTATGCTGTACTGTGCTAAGTAACTTCAGTCATGTCCAACTCTTTGCAACCCTATGTAACCCACCAGGCTCCTCTGTCCATGGAATTATCCCTGAAAGAATACTGGAGTGGGTTACCATTCCCTTCTCCAGGGAGTCTTCCCAACCCAGGGACTGAACCTACTGTTCTTACATCTCTTGCATTGGCAGGCAAGTTCATTACCGCTAGGGTCACCTGGGATTTCCTTATAGAGGGTGGATATCATGCATGAGACTGCACATGAGAGACTTCTATGTTTAGAGGTTAGATGGGGCAGAGGAGCAGCAAAGGAAACTGAAATGGTATGGCCAAGAAAGTAGGAAAAATACATGAGTGTGTGATGACACAAGCCAATTAAACAAAAACAAAAGCAGTGGTCAACAGGAATGAGGGAGGAAAGGTATAAGAGACTTGAAAGAAGAGATTATTTAGTGGAATAATTGCTTCAATAGGTTAGTTAAAATATCCATGATCTCACATAATTACAGTCATATGTGTGTATGTATGTGTGTGTGTGTTGAGAATTTTTAATGTCTACTCTTAACAACTTTCAAATGTACAGTACAATACTGTTAACTATAGTCACCATGTACATTCCCAGAATTTATTCACCTTATAACTGTAGTTTGCATCCTGTGATCTCTTTCACCCATTCCCCTAACTGTGGCAACCACCAATTTACTCTGTATTTTCATGAGTTCATTTTCTGTAGATATCATATATGTGAGATCATACAGAATAGGGCTTTTTGCGACTTATTTCACTTAGTAAAATGCCCTTAAAGTCCATCCATGTTGTTGCAAAGGGCAACCTTCTCTTCTTTTTATGGCTGAAGAAAACTCCATCCATCCATGAATACAGTTTGTTTCCATTTTTTGGCTATTGTAAATAATTCTGCAATGAACATGGGAGTGAAGATATCTGTTCAAGACAGTGATTTTGTTTGCTTTGGACATATACCCAGAAGTGGAATTGCTGGATTATATGATCATTCTATTTTTAATTTTTAAAAGAAATTCCACAGTGTTTTCCATAGTGGCTGGATCAATTTACAGTCCTACCAATAGCGTTTAAATGTTCCTTTTTTCCCCCATATCCTCACCACTTTACTTGTTTCTTTGATAATAAGCATTCTAATAGGTATAAAGTGAAGTAATATCTCATTGTGGTTTTGATTTGCATTTCCCTGATGATCAGTGATGTTCAGCATCTTTTTACATGTACCTTTTGAATTGTGGTGTTGGAGAAGACTCTTGAGAATCCCTTGGACTGCAAAGAGATCCAACCAGTCCATTCTAAAGGAGATCAGTCCTGGGTGTTCATTGGAAGGACTAATGCTGAAGCTGAAACTCCAATACTTTGGCTACCTGATGCGACGAGTTAACTCATTGGAAAAGACCCTGATGCTGGGAGGGATTGGGGCCAGGAGGAGAAGGGGACGACAGTGGGTGAGATGGCTATACGGCATCATTGACTCGATGGACATGAGTCTGAGTGAACTTCGGGAGCTGGTGATGGACAGGGAGGCCTGGTGTACTGCGATTCATGGAGCCGCAAAGAGTCGGACCTGACTGAGTGACTGAACTGAACTGAACTGAACTAATTGGCCATTTGAATATCTTATATGAAAAAACAGAAATTGGGTTCTTTGCTAATTTTTAAATCAGATTATTTTCTTTATCCTATTGAATTATGTAAGTTTATATATGTATATATTGGATATTAATCCCTTGTTAGATATTACAAATATTCCCTCCCTTTCCATAAGTTGACGTCTCATTTTCTTGATCATTTAAAGGCTGTACAGAAGCTTTTTAGTTTGATGTGGTCCCACTTATTTATTGTTGCTTTTGTTACTTGCATTTTTGGTCATATCCAAAATATAATGGCCAAGACCAATTTCAAGGAAATTTTTCTCTATGTTCCTTAAGAAGTTTTATGGTTTCAAGTCTCATGTTTAAGTCTATAATCTATGTCAAGTTAATTTTGTGAGTGGTGTAAAATAGAGGGTTAGTTCCATCCTTTTGCATGTGAATATCCAGTTTTCCCAACACCATTTATTGAAGAGACTATTTTTTGCCAATGCAATGTTCCTGGCTCCCTTGTCAAATATTAGTTGACCATATATGCAAGGGTTTATTTCTAGATCCTCAATTCTGTTCCATTATTCTGTATACTTATTTTTATGCTAGTACCGTACTGTTTTGATTATAGCTTTGTAATGCATTTTGAAGTCAGGAAGTGTGATGACTCCAGCTCTGTTCTTTATCAAGTTTACTTTTGCTATTTGAGGTGTTTTGTGGTTTCACACAAATTTTGGCGTTGTTGTTTTCTGGAAAAAATACCATTGGAAATTTGATAAGAATTACATTGAATCTGTAGATGGCTTTGGGTGGCATGGATATTTTTAACAATATTAACTCTTTGACCTATGAACAAGGGATATCTTTCTATTTATTTGTATCTTTGGTTTTTTCATTAATGTCCTATAGCTTTCAGAGTAGAAATCTTTCACTTACTTGGTTAATTTTTTTCTTTGGTATTTTATTGTTTTTGATGCTATTGTAAATGAGATTGTTTTCTTGATTTATTTCTTTTTATATCTCCTTTTCATCCTTTATTCATATCTTTTTAAATTAATTTACTTTAATTGGAGGCTAATTACTTTTCAATATTCTGCTGGTTTTTGCCATACATTGACATGGATCAGCCACGGGTGTGCATGTGTCCCCTTGTTCCAAACCCCTCTCCTACCTCCCTCCCCATATCATCCCTCTGAGTCATCCCAGTGCACCAGCTTTGAGTGCCCTGTTTCATACATTGAACTTGGACTGGTCGTCTACTTCACACACATGGTAATATACATGTTTCAATGCTGTTTTTCAGATATTTTGTTCTAAGTGTATAGAAAGACAACTGATTCCTGTATGTTGATTTTGTATTCTGCAACTTTATAGGATTTATTAGTTCCAAGTATTTCTTTTTTATTTTTTGTTTTTGTCACATTTCAGAATTTTCTCTACATATATGCAGAAGAGTACGTCATATGAAATGCTGGACTGAATAAATCACAAGCCAGAATCAAGATTGCTAAGAGAAATATCAAGAACCTCAGATAGACAGATGATACCACTCTAATTGCAGAAAGTGAAGAGGAACCTAACAGCTTTTTTAAAGGGTGAAAGAGGAGAGTGAAAAAGCTGGCTTGGAACTCAACATTCAAAAAACTAAGATCACGGCATCTGGTACCATCCCTTTATGATAAATAGAAGGGAAAAAAGTGGAAGCAGTGATAGATTTTACTTTCCTAGGCTCCTAAATCACTGCAGCCAGTGACTGCAGCCATGAAATTAAAAGACACTTGTTCCTTGGAAAGAAAACTGTGACAAACCTAGACAATATATTCAAAAACAGAGGCATCACTTTGCTGACGAAGGTCTATATAGTCAAGGCTATGGGTTTTCCAGTAGTCAAGTATGGATGTGAGAATTGGACAGAAAAGAAGGCTAAGCACTGAAGAATTGATGCCTTCTAACTGTGATGCTGGAGAAGATTCTTGAGAGTCCCTGAGAGCCTGGCACGCTGTAGTCCATGAAGTCATGAAAAGTTGAGCATGACTTGGTGATTGAACAGCAATCATCTAAGCTCCTCAAAGAAGAATGTGAAGCTAGGAGACCTGGTAGATTGTGAAAGTGGTGGGGTCAATGCATTGGCGGTCTCTAAGAGATTTAAAATGTTGTGGTGGCAATGGTTCATCAGGTGAGCTAGAAGGGTAGGTGGTAACAGTTATGAAGTGGGATATTTGAAACCAGTATTTAAGAGACAATGGAATTTTAGGTGTTAATAGAGTCTGTGTAGGATGGAGAAATGTGTGAATGTGTACCTAGAAAAAGTTGAGGGAAGAAAGATAAAAATTATTCAATCAAGAGCCCTGTTAATCAGATGGACTATCTATGTGCATATGGAAGAGAGTGAGAATGATAGCCCCCTTAAGCTACTACTGGCGGAAGTGGACTGCTGTCTCAAAATCTACTTAATGGTGGTACCCAGTGTGGCCTGAACAAAGAGCAGCTCACACTATCTTTATGTAAAGAAAACTGGTGTCACTATTTGCACATTGCAAATGTTCTCTGGTGGTTATGAGTATGAAGGATTTTGTGCAATCTCATTTAAAATTTAGAAAATATTGAAGATTTCCATTGTGAGAGAGTTTTAATAATACCTTTATGTAAAAATAAAAGGACCTTTATTATTCTGTTGTCCTCTTAGTTGTATATTTTTCCAATTCATTCATTCATTCATTTGACTAGTTTTTAGTCCTTGCATACTCTGTGGAAGGAACGTGCTAGCCCTGAAAATTCCGATATGCCCAGTGATGGCTGTCACAGAGCTCCAAGTGTGATAAACCGTACAGTGGTATCCAGTGTGATCAAGCATTATATATCATTTGCATAATTCTCATCTGTTGGTTAAGTTTGTGGTTTGTGTATCAAAGATACTTTATGACTCATCATTAAGAACTGAAGGAGAATTTTTTTTGTAGTGTTGACATTACCAATACCTGGCATTATCCATGATACATAAGACTTTTTTCTCATTGCTTGGTTTGATTTGTTTGAATTCTTGCCTTTTTGTTGTTGTTCAGTTGCTAAGTCGTGTCTAAATCTTTGTGACCCCATGAACTGCAGCACACCAGGCTTCCCTGTCCTTCACTATCTCCCTGAGTTTGGTAAAACTCACGTCCGTTGAGTCATTGATGCCATCCAGCCATACCATCCTCTGTCACTCCCTTTTCCTCTTGCCCTCAACATTTCTCAGCATTAGGGTCTTTTCCAATGAGTCAGTTCACATCAGGGGGACAAAGTATTGGAGCTTCAGCTTCAACAGTGTCCTTCTAATGAATATTCAAAGTTGATTTCCTTTAGGATTATCTGGTTTGATTCCCTTGAAGTTCAACAGACTCTCAAGACTCTCCTCCAGCACCACAGTTCAAAGGTATCAACTCTTTGGTACTCAGCCTTCTTTATGGTCCAGCTCTCACATCCATACATGACTACTGGAAAAACCATAGCTTTGAGTATACAAATCTTTGTTGGCAAAGTGATGGCTCTGCTTTTGAATACACTATCTAGGTTAATCATAGCTTTTCTTCCAAGGCTCAAGCATCTTTTACTTTCTTGGCTGCAGTCACCATCTGCAGTGATTTTGGAGCCCAAGAATATAAAATGTGCCACTGTTTCCCACTTATTCCTCATCTATTTGCCATGAAATGATGGGACTGGATGCCATGATCTTTGTTTCTTGAATGTTGAGTTTTAAGCCAGCTTTTCCACTCTCCCCTTTCACCTTCATCAAGAGGCTCTTTAGTTCCTCTTCACTTCCTGCCATTAAAGTGGTATCATCTGCATATCTGAGGTTGTGGTTGTGTTTCTCCTGGCAATCTTGATTCCAGTTTATGAGTCATCCAGCCCAGCATTTTGTATGATGTACTCTGCAGGTAAATATTTTCCCTTCTAGAGTCTGATATTTTATTGGAAAACAATGATCAAAGAATGTCTTGAAGTGACAAAATGCAGAATGTTCTAGTCCTAAGGTGTGTTTCACTGAAGTCTGCAGAACTGAGAGATTTCCCAAATCTGGTGTCAGGAACTTGTCTCTGGAGTTACTTTCTCTAATTTCAAATCAGGGTCATTGAGCATGTTTTTAAACTCTCCTCAGGGTCGCACAAGTTGCTAAGGAAGTGAAAACACAGTCTCTACCAGCTTAACACACAGGACAATCTGAAGCTGCCTTTGACGCTTAAAACTACCTTCTTTTTTCCAGCCATTTAAAATGTTACTTCAGCCCACATTTCAAATGTAAACCATCTTCAGTATCAAATATCAGCTCTGTTCAAGGTCTCAGTCCGTCCAATTTCTTGACAAATACTATACAGTCAACCTTAAGCAATGAAATGCAATTCATTCGTCATTCAACTTCATTTTGCAAACCCATTGCTTCCCACTCTAATAAAAAGGAAATGGGTTGTAAATGTGTTTGTATATGTGTTATCCTTGTGCCTGTATCCGATGAATTTTCCTTTGGACTTCAGAAAATTTTATTATGCTCCGTGAGGGAGTTTTGGATAAAGAAAACAACTCTTCTACCCTCCCCATTCTCAACATTTTCCTAAAGTTAACTCTCATAAATCTCCCACTTCTATGTATTTCTGTTTTGTTGAGAATACTTGTGAAAGTGTTAGTCACTCAGTGTGTCAGACCCTTTGTGACTCCATGAACTGTAGCCTTTTAGGCTCCTCTGTCCATGGAGTTTTCCAGGCAAGAATACAGGAGTGGGTAGTCATTCTGTTCTCCAGGGGATCTTCCTGACCCAAGGACTGCATCCAGGTCTTATATACTGCAGGAAGATTCTTACCATCTGCGCCACCAAGGAAGCCCTGAGTATAGTTAATGGTGATTAAAAAATGAAAGTTGACATTGAAATTTATCATGCTATTAAAACATTTCCACAGATTTTTATATAGAATTTATCTTCACCCTATCAGTGGGATTTTAAATTTTTCAAATCACAAGCCACTTGGATCTTGAGAATAAAGTACATTCAGGGTAAATATATTTACTCATATAGCTTATAGCTATGAATTTTCAACTTCTTTCCAAGTGAATTGAATTTTTCACCTTTTCCCATAGAAACGCAAAATAGAATGTTCATTGTTAAGGAAAATGTTTTTAAAGTACTATTTTTTAAATAATAAGTTATTTGGAAAAGCAGTAATAGGGGAATCTGTGCCATGGCTGAGACCATGTTGGTTTCCCAGTTCTCAAATTAACTCCTCTCCCCATGCTGAAGCAAGCCCTTCCCTATGCTAGTTGGTTTGCTGATGATGAATAAGGCTCTATTTCCTCATCTATAAAGTGGAAGAGGTGGGATAAAATTCTAAGATTCTAGCCTGACTAGAAAGCAAGTTGATTGTAGTCTCTGACACCATCTCAAATTTTAGTCATATTTTTCTCTTCCAAATAATAATACATGAATATCTTTGTATTTTTTTACCATTCTTTGAAGGTTTAGGGGACTTTTCAGTTATGGTGCACAGGACCATCAGCAACAGAGATGGTTACAAGACTCATAGCTGCCCTGATCATATGCCAGACTTGTTACATACATACAGGATTTTATGTGCAGTCACTGAGAGAGAAAGATAAGAAATCTTTCTCGAATGATGTAGGCCTGGAGCTATCTGTGGATTTGTAGTTCCAACCCTCCATGCCCAACCCCAGCCCACAATATCTTGGCAAGAAGGAAATTTAGCTGGAGGAGGGGATATAAAGGGCAAATGAAAGAAAAAAGGAGGACAAGAAGGAAGGAGAAATAGAAAATATGAGAAAGAAAGAGAGAGAAACATTTGAACCCCTGGATTTATCTATGCCTGAAGTGTCTTTCCAGTCTTTCCAATTATATGAAGCAATAAATTACACCTCTTCTGCTTAAGCTAATTTATTTGAATTGGTTTTCTGTCACCTTAATCTGAAAAAATGCAGTTACCTATGCCCAATATAAGGGAATGCGAAGTCAAATGGGACTTAGGAAGCATCACTATAAACAAACTAGTGGAGGTGATGGAATTCCAGTTGAACTATTTCAAATCTTAAGAGATGATGCTGTTAAAGTGCTGCGCTCAATATGCCAGCAAATTTGGAAATCTAGCAGTGGCCACAGGGCTGGAAAAGGTCAGTTTTCATTCCATTCCCAAAGAAGGGCAATTGCCAAAGAATGTTCAAACTGCTGCACAACTGCACTCATCTCACATACTAGAAAATAATGCTCAAAATTCTCTAAGCCAGGCTTTAACAGTGAACAATGAACTTCTAGATGTTCAAATTGGATTTAGAAAAGACAGAGGAACCAGAGATCAAATTGTCAACATCCATTGGATCATAGTAAAAGCAAGAAAATTCCAGAAAATCATCTCTTCTGCTTTGTTGAATACACCAAAGCACTGACTGTGTAGATCACAACAAACTGTGAAAATTTCTTAGAGAGACAGGAATACCAGACCACCTAACCAGCCTCCTGAGAAACCTGTATGCAGGTCAAGAAGCAACAGTTAGAACCATACAGGGAACAATAGACTGGTTCAAAATTGGGAAAGAAGTATATTGTCACCCTGCTTATTTAACTTATATACAGAGTACATCATGCCAAATGCCAGGCTGAAAGAAGCACAAGCTGGAATCAAGACTATCGATAACCTCAGATATGCAGATGCCACCAGCTTTATGGCAGAAAGTGAAGAGGAACTAAAGAGCCTCCTGATGAGCAGTTAGAACAAGATTTGGAAAAACAAACTGGTTCCAAATTGGGAAAGAAGTATATCAAGGCTGTATATTGTCACCCTGCTTATTTAACTTTTATGCAGAATACATCATGTGAAATGCTGGGCTGGGTGAAGCACAAGCTAGAATAAAGATTGTCAGGAGAACTATCAATAACCTCAGAGAGGCAGATGATATCACCCTTATGGCAGAAAGTGAAGAGGAACTAAAGAGCCTCTTGATAAAGGTGAAACAGGAGAATGAAAAAGCTGGCTTAAAACTCAACACTCAAGAAACGAAGATCATGACATCCAGTCCCATCACTTCCAGGCAAATAGATGGGGAAACAATGGAAACAGAGACAGACTTTATTTTCTTATGCTCCCAAATCACTGCAGATGGTGAGTGCAACCATAAAATTAAAAGGCTCTTGCTCCTTGGAAGAAAAGTTATGAACAACATAGACAGCATATTAAAAAGCAGAGACGTTACTTTGCCAACAAAGGTCCATATAGTCAAAACTATGGTTTTTCCAGTAGTCATATATAGATGTGAGAGTTGGACTATAAAGAAAGCTGAGCACCAAAGAATTAATGCTTTTGAACTGTGTTGTTGGAGGAGACTTTTGAGAGTGTCTTGGACTGCAAGGCGATCCAACCAGTCAGTCCTAAAGGAAATCAGTCCTGAATATTCATTAAAAGGACTGATGCTGAAGCTGAAGCTCCAATAATTTGGCCATCTGATGGGAGGAGCTGACACATTGGAAAAACGTGATGCTGGGAAAGATTGAAGGCAGGAGAAGAAGGGGATGACAGAGGATGAGATGGTTGGATGGCATCACTGACTCAATGGATATGAGTTTGAGCAAGCTTCGGGAGTTGGTGATGGACAGAGAAGCCTGGTGTGCAGTCCATGGGGTCACAAAGAGTTGGACAGAGCTGAGTGACTGAACTAAACTGAATATAAGGGAATTGAAACTGGGTTAGAAAAAATAGCTGAAAAAAAAAAACAGACTTTATTTTCTTATGCTCCCAAATCACTGCAGATGGTGAGTGCAACCATAAAATTAAAAGGCTCTTGCTCCTTGGAAGAAAAGTTATGAACAACATAGACAGCATATTAAAAAGCAGAGACGTTACTTTGCCAACAAAGGTCCATATAGTCAAAACTATGGTTTTTCCAGTAGTCATATATAGATGTGAGAGTTGGACTATAAAGAAAGCTGAGCACCAAAGAATTAATGCTTTTGAACTGTGTTGTTGGAGGAGACTTTTGAGAGTGTCTTGGACTGCAAGGCGATCCAACCAGTCAGTCCTAAAGGAAATCAGTCCTGAATATTCATTAAAAGGACTGATGCTGAAGCTGAAGCTCCAATAATTTGGCCATCTGATGGGAGGAGCTGACACATTGGAAAAACGTGATGCTGGGAAAGATTGAAGGCAGGAGAAGAAGGGGATGACAGAGGATGAGATGGTTGGATGGCATCACTGACTCAATGGATATGAGTTTGAGCAAGCTTCGGGAGTTGGTGATGGACAGGGAAGCCTGGTGTGCAGTCCATGGGGTCACAAAGAGTTGGACAGAGCTGAGTGACTGAACTAAACTGAATATAAGGGAATTGAAACTGGGTTAGAAAAAATAGCTGAAAAAAAAAACAAAAAATTCCCAGGACTTCCCTAGTGGTCCAGTGGCTAAGACTCCATGCTCCCAATACAGGGGACCTAGGTTCAGTCCCTAGTTAGGGAACTAGATCCCACATGTTGTAAGTCAGAGCAAAGATTCCATGCATGGCAACTAAGATCTAGTGCAGCCAAATAAATAAAAATTAATAAATGTTTTAAAAAACCAATAGTGAGTAATATCGAATAATATTAGATGTGATCCTTATTTTTATTTACTAATTTATTTACTGAGCACTTTCCAGATGCAAAATACCCTAACTTGGAGGAGTTAAGCTGAGAATAGGAAAAAAAAAAAAAAGCTACCAAGCAAGTCAGAATGTGATGACACCAACATCTCAACCTCAAAACATCCTCTATGGAAACAGAGGAAGCAGTATCAACTGGGAAATCTGGCGAAAGCCTCATAGAGAAGGTGAAAATCAACTGGGACATTTTCAAGGTTGAAATGAAGATTGGTGAAAATGAAGCAAAACTTTGTCTAGAATTTTCTAGTATGGGTAACTGTGGTGCTTCATGGGATAGTCTGATAGCTTCTAAAGTGACATTACTCATTTTTTTCTGTTCAGAATTTGTGTAGTTTTCATCTTGAATTTTTTTTTTTTACTTTACAATACTGTATTGGTTTTGCCATGCATCAACATGAATCTGCCACAGGTGTACATGTGTTCCCAATCCTGAAACCCCCTCCCATCTCTCTCCTCACGTCATCTCTCTGGGTCATCCCAGTGCACCAGCCCCAAGCATCCTGTATCCTGCATTGAACCTAAACTGGCGATTTGTTTCTTATATGATATTATACATGTTTTAATGCCATTCTCCCAAATCATTCCACCCTCTCACTCTCCCACAGAGTCCAAAAGACTGTTCTATACATCTGTGTCTCTTGCTGTCTCGTATACAATGTTATCATTACCATCTTTCTAAATTCCATATATATGCATTAGTATACTGTATTGGTATTTTTCTTTCTGGCTCACTTCACTCTGTATAATAGGCTCCAGTTTCATCCACAGCTTTCTTATCCATTCATCTGCTGATGAACATCTAGGTTGCTTCCATGTCCTGGCTATTATAAACAGTGCTACGATGAACACTGGGGTACATGTGTCTCTTTCAACTCTGGTTTCCTCAGTTTGTATGCCCAGCAGTGGGATTGCTGGGTCATAAGACAGCTCTATTTCCAGTTTTTTAAGGAATCTCCACACTGTTCTCCATAGTGGCTGTACTAGTTTGCATTTCCACCAACAGTGTGGTGGGAATCACACCCACCACACCCTCTACACCTTCTGCAGTATTTATTGCTTGTAGACTTTTGCAGCAATTGTGACTGGTGTGAAATGGTACCTCACTGTGGTTTTGATTTACATTTCTCTGATAATGAGTGCTGTTGAGCATCTTTTCATGTATTTGTTAGCCATCTGTATGTCTTCTTTGGAGAAATATCTTTAGTTCTTTGGCCCATTTTTTGATTGGGTAGTTTATTTTTCTGGAATTCAGCTGCATGAGTTGCTTGTATATTTTTGAGGTTAGTTGTTTGTCAGTTGCTTCATTTGCTATTATTTTCTCCCATTCTGAAGGCTCTTTTCACCTTTCTTATAATTTCCTTTGTTGTGCAGAAGCTTTTAATTTTAGTTAGGTCCCATTTGTTTATTTTTGCTTTTATTTCCAGTATTTTGGGAGGTGGGTCATAGAGAATCCTGCTGTGATGTATGTCGGAGAGTGTTTTGCCTATGTTCTCCTCTAGGAGTTTTATAGTTTCTGGTCTTACGTTTAGATATTTAATCTATTTTGAGTTTATCTTTGTGTATGGTATTAGAAAGTGTTCTAGTTTTATTCTTTTACAAGTGGTTGACAAGTTTTCCCAGCACCACTTGTTAAAAAGATTGTCTTTAATCCATTGTATATTCTTGCCTCCTTTGTCAAAGATAAGGTGTCCATAGGTGCATGGATTTATCTCTGGGCTTTCTATTTTGTTCCATTGATCTATATTTCTGTCTTTGTGCCAGTACCATACTGTCTTGATGACTGTGGCTTTGTAGTAGAGCCTGAAGTCAGGCAGGTTGATTCCTCCAGTTCCATTCTTCTTTATCAAGATTGCTTT
>SJYC01129806.1:0-25547 GCA_006408675.1 Madoqua kirkii | reverse complement strand
GCCTCCTTTGTCAAAGCTAAGGTGTCCATAGGTGCATGGATTTATCTCTGAGCTTTCTATTTTGTTGCATTGATCTATATTTCTGTCTTTGTGCCAGTACCATACTGTCTTGATGACTGTGGCTTTGTAGCAGAGCCTGAAGTCAGGCACTTGGATTTCTCCAGTTCAATTCTTCTTTCTCAAGATTGCTTTGGCCTCGAAGTTTTTTGTATTTCCAAACAAGTTGTGAAATTATTTGTTCTAGCTCTGGGAAAAATACCATTGGTAGCTTGATAGGGATTACATTAAATCCATAAATGGCTTTGGGTAGTATACTCATTTTCACTATATTGATTCTTCCGATACATGAACATGGTATATTTCTCCATCTATTAGTGTTGTCCTCTTTGATTTCTTTCACCAGTGTTTTATAGTTTTCTATATATAGGTCTTTAGTTTCTTTAGGTAGGTATATTCCTAAGTATTTTATTCTTTTCATGCAATGGTGAATGGAATTGTCTCCTTAATTTCTTTTTCTACTTTCTTGAATTTTTTTCTTACTAATTTTTTTCTTACATATTGAATTTTTCTTACTAATTGTTATTTATAATGGAGAAAAGTTGGTATAACATAGTTGTCCAACAATGGATGGATTTTTAAATAAAGTAGGTCATAAAACATACTGGATTACACAATCCCATTTTTGAAGAAAATAATGCATGTTCCTCCTCAAGGAAATAAAAGGAGATACACACCAGTGTATTATCAGCAGGTGATTCTGGATGAGTGGGTGAGCGGGCATCTTGGCTATTATTTATATTGTTTTGCCTGTTTGCATTTTCTGATTTTTGTAATGGTCATGTGTGCTCATGTTTTGAATAAGAACACAATGAGATACATGAACATTAAAAAGTATAAAAATGTAAGAAAACTGAACACAGCCAACAGAGCAAGTAAGAAGGGCTGGGATAATGAAGGGTAAAGGGGCAACTTGACAGGACGTGGAAGTGGCACAGCAAAGCTCTGGGCACTGGGGTGGGGGTGGGAGAGTAGGGTGGGGAGCAGCTCATGGTGGGTGCTCTGGAGAAAGGAGAAGCGATGAGCATACCATTCCTGTTGTACCTGTTTGAGTCATTTTAAATAGCAAAATGAATTTTATTTTGAAAGTAAATTTAGATGAAGAAATACCAGTAAGAGGGCCCTGTCTTGGGCTAAGAGGGGTTAGTACATGCCCAGTCTATGAGAAAGAGTCATAAACAGATGTGGACGTCATTCCCTGAAGGAGGTCATTGCCCTTGTCACCTTACTCTCAACTTTGAGAGAAGCACAAAACACTGTGTTTTGTGTTTCAAACCGTCACATTGAAAAAAATCATTTAGAATGAAAGACTGAAAATCAGAAGACTCAACAGAAGAGGAGGATCTGCAAAGAATTCCTCAGGACAACAAATATTGATTACTCTGTCTCAAGGAACTGAAAAAATCACTTGGGTTGCTGGAAAGGAGGTGTTTCTCTTCGAATGTGACTGATGGAAGAGATCAAAAAGCAAGAGTTACCAGAGTTTTCTGAATCTAAATAGGCTGCTTAATGTTGCTGAATACTGGAAAAAAACAAACACAAAACCTATTTTAAGTTTGCTTCTTCAGTTCAGTTCAGGTCAGTTCAGTCACTCAGTCGCGTCTGACTCTTTGCGACCCTATGAATTGCAGCACACCAGGCCTCCCTGTCCATCACCAACTCCCGGAGTTCACTCATACTCATGTCCATCGAGTCAGTGATGCCATCCAGCCATCTCATTCTCTGTTGTCCCCTTCTCCCCCTGCCCCCAACCCCTCCCAGCATCAGAGTCTTTCCCAATGAGTCAGCTCTTCACATGAGGTCGCCAAAGTATTGGAGCTTCAGCTTCAGCATTAGTCCTTCCAATGAACACACAGGACTGATTTCCTTTAGAATGGACTGGCTGGATCTCCTTGCAGTCCAAGAGACTTTCAAGAGTCTTCTCCAATACCACAGTTCAAAAGTATCAATTCTTCAGCACTCAGCTTGCTTCTTAGAAAGTTCAAATAGAGAAAAAAAGCTAAATTTCTGTGGACTGAAACAGAACAAGCTAATGGGAATGGAAGAATTGAAGTCTTGGCAATAAAATTCTCTAAGTAAGATTAAAAAAAAAAACACGGGAAAATCAAGCTCTTTAAAATGTTGAAACAGCCTTTGAGTGTATATCCCTTGAAACTGGTGATTATACAAACTGTGTTCTAAAATCTACACATTATCTGTCAATAGTGAAGTTTCATAAAGTGTTTGCTCTGGGTTCATTTATCTAATTGTGGATCAGGAGAGCACAAGAGTGCTTAACTGATAACAGAATTGAGATTCAAAAGTTTTAAGTGAAGAGTCTGTAGTGAAAGTAAAGTCTCTCAATCGTGTCCAACTCTTTGTGACTTCATGGACTATAACCAACCAGGCTTCTCCATCCCTGGGATTTTCCAGGCAAGAGTACTGGAGTGGGTTGCCATTTCCTTCTCTAGAGGATCTTCCCAACCCGGGGACTGCACCTGAGTCTTCCACGTTGTAGGCCACACGCTTTACCATCTAAGCCACCAGGGATGTCTTTAGCTCAGTTGGTAAAGAATCTGCCTGCAATGCAAGAGACCCTGGTTTGATTCCTGGGTCAGAAAGATCCCCTGGAGAAGGGAAAGGCTACCCACACCAGTATTCTGGCCTGGAGAATTACAAGAGTCTGTGGTATGAGACTATTAATGGCGAAGGTACTACATTTCTTAGCACTACACAAAACCATAGTCAGGACAAAGCTGTGCTGAGTGAACAAGGTTGGAATTTATGAAACTCTGATAAGAATCAGAGCCCCCTTCCTCTAGCTGCCTCCCCATCATTTACTGGGTGTGCGTGCTAAGTCACTTCAGTCGTGTCCACTCCTTGTGACCTCATGGACTGTAGCCCACCAGGTCCCTCTGTCTTCGGGATTCTCCAGGCAAGAATACTGGAATGGGTTGCCCTGTTCTCCTTCAGAGGATCTTCCTGACTCAGGGATCAAACCATGGTCTGCATTGCAGGCAGATTCTCTACCGCTGAGCTTCCATTCCAGGGAAGCCCCTCATTTTCTGTGACTCAAACTTAAACCCATGACCATGTGATACTTGTGCCTACTATTTGGAGACAGTGCCTGCTAAGTTCATTTTCCCCCCTTCAGATGCTGCTAATCTAAGACAGCTTTTGTCAAGGGACAGCTGTGGCCATGCCCCTGTCAGTGCAATTCAGCAGATCAAGTTTTCAACTGTCTGCCCAGAGACTCTCTTTGGCTACACAACAAAGGACCTCCACCTGCAGAGAAGAATGCTCTTGTCATATTCTGGGCACTTGTTCAGATCAAACTGCTGCTTGCTAGCCGTTAGGGTAGTGAAGACCCAGAGAGTATGGCTCCCTGTTTCTTTTTGCCCTAAAGCAGATCAGGAATGTGCCCTTTTTTCTTTCTCACATTCTCCTCTGCCCATCCTGTCTCAAAAGAAAGTCCTGGAGTCAGCTTGCATCTCCGTCCTCTCCACGGCCCATGATTCAAGTTTCCCATCACTTTGGTTGAATTTGTAGCCAGTGCAGTCTCCCTCTGGCAGAGAAACCCCACCATGTTGCTAAGAATTTTGCTCTTTCATGCCCATCAAAACTTTAGACCTCGTGGTTAAGTGTAGACCAAACAGCTTCATCCTGGTATAACAGCAATTAAAGACATTCTCTAATTCAGCCAAGAGTCACAGGGATTAACTGAATCTACACTCTGAATACTGAACTACCTATACTTTATTGTATATACTTGATATATGAGAAACTATAAAGGGCACATAGAGGAACAGACCAACCCTGAATAGGTATGTCTAATGAGACAGTTTTTGATGTGTTTAGATTATTTTCCTTTGTAAATTCATGATGCTTTTGCATGTGTCTGTTGCATGCTTTTGCTAAATCTCTTCAGTCATGTCTGACTGTTTGTGACCCCGTGGACTATAGCCCACCAGGCTCCTCTGTCCATGTGATTCTCCAGGCAAGAATAGTGGAGTGGGTTGCCATGCCCTTCTCCAGGGGATCTTCCCCACCCAGGGATCAAACTCATGTCTCTTATGTCCTGCTTTGGCAGGCAGATCTTTACCACTAGTGCCACCTGGGAAACCTCATGATGCTCTTACTTACTGCTTTAGGGACTTTGTACTCTTGCTAAAAATACAGACCTTAAACACTGTTTCTCTCAGGTTATTTCTGGGGAGGTTTTGCTTCTTTCACTGTGCTTTGTAGAGTGCTGGCTGTAAAGGCAGAGTGTACGATGTCCTTTCCCTCCCATCCCTACTCCCTCCCTCTCTCCCATGGTTCTTTCCTCTCTCTCTCTCCTTGAGACAAATGTTTTGCAATTGCGTTATCTATGCTATGATAATTACCCTCTGATAGTCTGATGTAGGTCGAGAGCCTGATAGCCAGAGGAGATCATCTTTTTTTTGCTAAAGATTCTGAACATTTCAAGGTAGGTGAATGAGGAGGAAGCAGAGTCGAAGGCCTGGAAAGTCGTTACTTGAACAGTCCTGCCCTGCAAGAGCTTTGTGATGAGTAGGCTGTAGGTGTTTAAGACTATGTCTTTCTCAGGTGTGTCCCCCAGTGGCCATCTCAGGGGTGCCCTCTAAGGGATCATACAAACACACCAACAGAGACTTTCTCCAGCTACTGCCCGCCCTCTTTTTTTTTTTTTTTTAAAGCTGTTTGCCTTAAAGTCAGTCTGTCTGCGTGAAACCATAATCTTTCCTGACTTTTCTTTTGTGAGATTTCACATGGCTCCCTGCCAGCTCTCTCTCCTGTTTGGATTGTTGTTGTCTCATGCATTCTTTGTCCAACAAAGCAATGGCTCCCTTTCCTTCCAGAGCTGTGCACTGGCTGTCTCTTGTCTTCTGAGCTCCCTGGATGAGTCAAACACCGAGTACTCTCCTTACCGCAGGAGACCCATAGGATTTTTACTTGCAGTTTCTTCTTAACACTTAGATACAGGGCTGGACCACAGCAGAAGCTGAGAGACATATGATGGGTCCAGAATCTCTTCCTTTCAGTCTGCAATAAATGTCATCGAACTGAGAGTTTCTTCTGTCCTCTTTTCCTGAGACTGTACTTCCCCAAGCAGGCCACTCCTGAGACCCTTTACACATGTAAAACGAGGATAATAACAGTTCCTACCTCATAGAGCTGTGCGAAGGTTAAATGAGTTAATGTGTTTGAAGCACTTAACAACAGATGCTTGCACATAGTAATTGCTGTGTAAGTATCTGTTATTATCACAATTACAGTACCATGAGGATGAACCTCTAGTTCTGTGAGGCAGAGGCAGAGGCATGGAGGTGGAGGTGGGAAAAGCAAGGATTAGTTTTGAACAGGAAGGAGACTAGGGATTCAGATTAGGTGACCTAAGTACTCTAGGTTTATTAATTGATAGGAAGTAGCTAATTAAAAAACAATCTTGTTGAAATGTCTTTGATCTCAGCTTCATGAAGAGGGAATATTGAACAACCAGACAGCAAAATATTAAAATTATGCATCTGGCTAGACTGGAAGAAACAGCTGATGGTACTCAGTAAACTAGGTGCACTTTTAAAATCCCAGTTTATGCCTCAACAGTATCCAAATGATTGGCTGAGATTTCAAAGGGACTCTGGAGCCTAATAGAAATCAAGATGCGAACTCATGAACACACAGGCAGTCAGTATCTACCTGTCAGCAGTTGAGTTTTAGACCCTGAACAGCTTTTGCGTTCTGTCTTTAGGCTTCTGAAAGGTGCTGAGTATGCAGACCCAAGCCAAGCACAGTAATTGAACAAAAAATTCCTCTCCTGTTTTAGGAGTCCTATATTTTCCAGATTTTATAAGATGAACCCATTATTTACAATCTTATAAAAAGACCCCCTCCCACCAGAACTAATCAGCAAGGTGATTGCTGTCCACTCGCTTTGATCATTCTTTCTGCTTCCTTGACCGCCTGAGCTCTCTCCAGTTTCTGCCGGCCTCCCTGTCTGCCAGTTTCAGGAAGCTTGCTGGTCAGACCAGCCTTCATCTGTATTGAGCCCACTGGCTGTATCTCCTCTCTCCTTCCCAACAGCTGCATGTAAAACAAGGGGTGTTCTGCAGGTTTTAATTTAGCCACATTGATTCTATTGATATTTTGTCAGATACCCTGAAGCCCACGGCCTCACTGGCCACACAGGACAGATCAGAGATGAACCCTCTGGTCTTTTGACCCTGATTATTCTTCATTTCTATTCTGACTTTCTCTTGGCATTATAGAATTATGTTGTGAAGGAGAAAGCCTGAGGGAGGTGGACGAAAGGAAACAAGGCCTAGGATGTCAGTGCTCACAAAGCAAAGATAGAAGAGCTGCTAATTGGGACCTCTCAGCGCAGGCACCTTCCTTTCACGAAATTAGTGTGGACTATCCACCGTCTCCCAGGACTCCCAGCTGAGGGCTGGTATGAACAAGTGAGAGCTGCCTGGGCAGTTTCTCATCAGGGCCCCCTTTGCACAGTCATTGCACCTTCCTCAGGGGCACCTCCCACTGCCTTTAGGGGTTTCACATGCTGAATAGTAAGCAAACAAAGGAACAGCTGTTGGAGCCTAAGCTTGGAGAATAGAAAGTAGCCTAGGGGTGCAGCTGCAGGGTGGGCTCTTCCTTGGCAAATGCTTAACCAGGTTTATTTGGTCGTTTTTATTTTGTTTGGGTATTTGTTGACCTTACTGAAAATATCAGGAGAGGACGTGTGTGTGCTAAATCATTTCAGTCATGTCTGACTCTTTGTGACCCCATGGAATGTTGCCCACCAGGCTCCTCTGTCCATGGGATTTTCCAGGCATAAATACTGGAGTGGGCTGCCATGCTTTCCTCCAGGGGATCATCTCAATGCAGGGATCAAACCCTTTCCTCTTGCTTCTCCTGCATTGCAGGCAGATTCTTCACCGCTGAGCCCCTGGCCTCAGGAGATGATATGTGCTCTGACTGCACCTCTGGAGTACTTTTTGACAATTCTGATAATCTATTGGTTTTCAAAATTTGAGTCTTAGCATTGGAAATTCCTCTAATATTTGAGTCTGGTTTTTACATGAAGGTGGCTTGAGACTAAAGAGTCTATGAATAATATATGCAATTTGTAACCATCTGTGGAGCTGAAAATGAAATAGATTGTGTATGTAAAATCTCTGTATTTGCATCCTCTATTTGGAATTTAGAGTTTTAAGTGAAAGCTGGTGCCTTTATCTGACTTGTCAATGTTATAGATGATACTGCATATTTATAAAGATATTTGCATATCTTTTATCAGACAGATGCTCTAGATGATTTAGTGTTCCAGCTCATATTTGGAAAATAAATTAATACATGAAATGAAGATGAAAAGCTCAGGGGATTTGACTCACTCTTAGTCCTATGTTCCTCTTGCATTGGAAAGTGTGACCTTTTGAGGACAATGCTGGATGCAGGCAAATTAATGCAATAGGAGCCTTCCTAAGCTCCTATTTTTTATTAACAAAAGCTCTCTCTCTTTTGTTATCACCCACCTGCAGCCAACAGCGGATCCTAATCTTCAGAGGTTTATTTTGGGCTCTGTAGTACACTGGTTATTTAAAATGAACTTCTTTTCTATTGAGCTTTAAATAGAGTCTATAAAATCTAAAGTATCCAAGACTAAAAAATTGGAGTTCCTTAAGAATAGTAAGCTTTGAAAGTATGAGGATTCATTTCGTCTCCCTTGAAGGGCTTTCCATCCCTATGATACTGTACTGCCTCTGTCCTCTAATGATGGAATTTTAGGCAAGAGCTCAGAAGAGGGAAGAGATTGTGGGTTAGAGAAGCTTACCCACCTCCTGAAGGATGGCCCTCTTTGTGACCTCACCTGGAAGAATAATGTTATAGAGCAAAGCCTACTTGGAAAAGGCAGAATTCAGTTCTTAATCTGGCCCTGCAACTTGCTAAGCTGTGTGATCTTGGCAAAGTATTTAATATCTCTGAGTTCCAATCGTGCATTTTGTAAAGTGGAAATATATGGAAGAATTTGAAATTTAAGTATAAGATTCCTGGTTTATAGTGGAACCCAAAGTGATATTTCTGAGTATTAATACCTCACACTCGCCTTCTTCTTTTTGGAAATGAGGAAAACTCAAAACAGAATAGTTTAAGTTATACATACAAGTGTTTATACAGAGGCTGGCTTCTGATTAAAACAAAGAAAGAAAATTGGTCTAATTAAGATAAGTAATGATTTTTGCATCATCAAATAATTGTTTGCATTGAGTTTGGGCTTTCCAAATTGACTTTTAAACTGAAGACAGAGTCTTATTTCATTGAGTTTTCACACTGGTTGCCTAACTGCCCATCTGGAGGACTCATTTTGGGGGCTAGAACACAAATTTGAAGCAACTAATTCAACAGTCGTTAGGGGTCTAGAATTTTTTCCCCACTTGCAAGATAACAGGTTGGTCTATCACCCTTACATGGGCCCTGGTGGAAGACACGAGACAAAGGGTCTCTGTACTCATGGTACAGCAAGCAGCATGAGCTTCATGTTTGTGTCCATTCTCCCTGGTATCAAGTGCTGAAAAGCCCCGGTAGGTGAAGCACAGAGAGTGGTATGCATCATGGCTGAAAACTCCCCAATTTAAGAAACTGTCCATTTTATAATGAGCTGCAAGTAAATCTGTTCAACTTTAACCTCAGAGGCAATTATTACCTTTATTATACTGTTGTTCTTCAGTTGCTAAGTCATGTCCAACACTTTGCAACACTATGGACTGCAGCCTGCCAGTCTTACCTGTCCTTCGCTATCTCCTGGAGTTTGCTCAAACTCATGTCCATGGAGGCAGTGATGCCATCCAACCATCTTATCCTCTGTTGCCCCTTTCTCTTTCTGACCTCAGTCATTCCTAGCATCAAGGTCTTCCAGTAAGTCAGCTTTTCAGATCAGATGACCAAAGTATTGGAGTTTAGCTTCAGCTTCGGCTTCAGCATCAGTAAGTCCAATGAATATTCGGGGTTGATTTCCTTTAGGAGAGACTGGTTTGATCTTCTTGTTGTCCAAGGGACTCTTAAGAGTCTTCTCCAGCATCACAATTGAAAGCCATCAATTCTTCGGTGCTCAGCTTTCTTTTTAATTCAAGTCTCACATTCATACATGATGGCTGGAAGAATCATAACTTTGACTAGACAGACATTTGTTGGCAAAGTAATGTCTCTGCTTTTTAATACACTGTCTAGGTTTGTCATAGCTTTTCTTCCAAGGAGAAAAAGCATCTTTTAATTTCATGGCTGCAGTCATCATCTGCAGTGGTTTTGAAGCACAAGAAAATAAAAGTCTGTCACTGTTTCCACTGTTTTCCCATCTATTTGCTATGAAATGATGGGACTAGATGCCATGATCTTCGTTTTTTGAATGCTGAGTTTTAAGCCCACTTTTTCAGTTTACTCTTTCACTGTCATAAAGGGGCTCTTTAGTTCCACTTCACTTTGGGCCATTAGAGTGGTATCATCTACATATGTGAGGCTGTTGATGTTTCTCTTGGTTATTTTGATTTCAGCTTGTGACTCATCCAGCCAGCATTTCACATGATGGACCTTGCATATACTTTCTGGTGACTTCCCTGGTGGCTCAGACAGTAAAGCGTCTGTCTACAATGTGGGAGACCCGGGTTTGACCTCTGGGTTAGGAAGATCCCTTGGAGAAGGAAATGGCAATCCATTCCAGTACTATTGCCTGAAAAATCCTATGGACAGAGGAGCCTGGTAGGCTACAGTCCATGGGGTGGCCAAGAGTCAGACACCACTGAGTGACTTCACCTTGCATACAAGTCAAATAAGCAGGGTGACGATATACAGTCTTGACATAGCCTTGTCTCAGTTTTTAACCAGTCCATTTTTCCATGTCTGGTTCTGTTACTTCTTCTAACCTGCATATAATTTTCTCAGGAAACCAGGTAAGGTAGTCTTATATTTGCAACTCTTTAAGAATTTTTCAGAGTTTGTTTTGATCCACACTAAGGCTTTAAAATAGTCAATGAAACAGAAGTAGATTTTTTTTTTTGTAATTTACTTGCTTTTTGTATTATCCAACAGATGTTGGCAATTTGATTTCTGGTTCCTCTGCCTTTTCTAAATCCAGCTTGACCATCTGGAAGTTCATGGTTTATATACTGTTGAAGCTTAGCCTGAAGGATTTTGAGCATTACTTTGCTAGCATGTGAAATGAGCACAATTGTACAACAGTTTGAACATTCTTTGACATTGCCTTTCTTTGGGATTGGAATGAAAACTGACTTTTTCCCAGTCCTGTGGCCGCTGATGAGTTTTCCAAATTTGCTGGCATAGTAAGTACAGCACTTTAACAGCATCATCTTTTAGGATTTGAAATAGCTCAGCTGGAATTCCATCACTTCCACTAGCTTTGTTTGTAGTGATGCTTCCTAAGGCCCACTGGACTTCACACTTCAAGATGTCTGGCTCTAGGTGAGTGACTACAGCATCATGATTATCTAAGTCATTAAGACTTTTTTTGGTAAAGTTCTTCTGTGTATTATTGCCACTTCTTCTTAATCTCTTCTGTTTCTGTTAGGGCTTTATTATACGGGCGGAAAACAAACCTGCCTTTGCTTCTTGAGGAATAGAACATCTAAGGCTATTTGCTACATAAATATCCTTAAAAAGCCCAGGAATGAGGGTGGGAGGATACATTAGAAGTATGGAGTTGACAGACTTCTATGCATAAAATAGAAAAACAACAAGGACTTATGGTATACTACAGGGATTTATACCCAATATTTTGTACTTACTTATAATGAAATGTACTCTGCAAGAAAATGGAATCACTGTAGCATATACATGAAGTGACAAATAGATTCAAAGGATTAGATTTGATGGAGTGCCTGAAGAACTATGGACACAGGTTCATGACATTGTATAGGTGGTAGTGATCAAGACCATCCCCAAGAAAAAGAAATGGATAAAGTCTGAGGAGGCCTTACAAATAGCTGAGAAAAGAAGAGAAGCTAAAGCCAAAGGAGAAGAAGAAAGATATACCCATCTGAATGCAGAGTTTCAAAGAATAACAAGTTTTCCTCAGTGACCAATACAAAGATAGCAGAAAACAACAGAATGTGAAAGACTAGAGATCTCTTCAAGAAAAACAGAGATACAAAGGTAATATTTCATGCAAAGGGCACAATAAAGACCTAAAAGAAGCAGAAGATATTAAGAATACACAGAAGCACTAAAAATCACAAACTGGTGTGATCACTCACCTAGAGCCACACATCCTAGAATGCTAAGTGAACTGAGCCTTAGGAAGTACCTCTATGAACAAAGCTATCAGAGGTGATGGAATTCCAACTGAGCTATTTCAAGTCCTAAAAGATGATGCTGTTAAAATGCTGCACTCAATATTCCAACAAATTTGGAAAACTCAACAGTGGCCACAGGACTGGAAAAGATCAGTTTTCATTCCAGTTCCAAAGAAAGGCAATGCCAAAGACTGTTCAAATTACTGCACAATTGCACTCAATTGTGCTAGCAAAGTAATACTCAAAATTCTCCATGCAAGACTTCAACAGTACGTGAACTGGGAACTTCTAGATGTTCAAGCTGAATTTAGAAAGGGCAGAGAAACAGAGATCAGATTGCCAACATTCGCTGGATCATAGAAAAGGCAAGAGAGTTTCAGAAAAACATCTACTTCTGCTTTATTGACTGTGCCAAAGCCTTTGACGTGTGGATCACAACAAACTCTGGACAATTCTGAAAGAGAGGGGAATACTAGACCACCTGATATGCCTCTTGAGAAATCTGTATGCAGGTCAGGAAGCAACAGTTAGAACTGGTCTCATTCCAAATAGGAAATGGAGTATGTCAAGGCTGTATATTGTCACCCTGCTTATTTCACTTATATGCAGAGTACATCATGCAAAATGCTGGGCTTGATGAAACACAACCTGGAATCAGGTTGCTGGGAGAAATATCAATAACCTCAGATATGCAGATGCTACCACTCTTATGGCAGAAAGTGAAGAAGAACTAAAGAGCCTCTTGATGAAAGTGAAAGAGGAGAGTGAAAATGCCACGATAATCTCAACATTCAGAAAACAAAGATCATGGCATCCAGTCCCATCATTTCATGGCAAATAGATGGAGAAACAATAGAAACAGTGACAGATTTTACTTTCTTGGGCTCCAAAATTACTGTAGATGGTGACTGCAGCCATGAAATTATGACACTTGCTCCTTGGGAGAAAAGCTATGACCCACCTAGACAGCATATTAAAGATCAAAGACATGTCTTTGCTGACAAAAGCTCATCTGGTCAAAGCTACGGTTTTTCCAGTAGTCATGTATAGATATGTGAATGTGAAAGTCACTTAGTTGTGTCCATATCTTTGTGACCCCATGAACTATACAGTGCATGGTATTCTCCAGGCCAGAATCCTGGAGTGGGTAACCGTTCCCTTCTCCAGGTGATATTCCCAACCCAGGGATCAAACCCAGGTCTTGTGCATTGCAGGCAGATTCTTTACCATCTGAGTCACAAGGAAAGCCCAAGGAAATGGGAGTGGGTAACTTATCCCTTCTCCAAGGGATATTTCTGACCCCTGAATTGAAACAGAGTCTTCTGCAATGCAGGTGGATTCTTTACCAACTAAGCTATGAAGGAAGTGTATGGATATGAGAGTTGGACCATAAGGAAAGGTGTGTGCTGAAGAATTGATGCTTTTGCACTGTGGTATTGAAGAAGAGTCTGAAAGTCCCTTGGACTGCAAAAAGATCAAGTCAGTTAATCCTACAGGAAATCAGTGTGGAATATCTACTGGAATGACTGAAGCTGAAGCTCCAATACTTTGGCTACATGATGTGAACTGACTCATTGGAAAAGACCCTGATGCTGGGAAAGATTGAAAGCAGGAGGAGAAGGGGGAGACAGAGGATGAGATGGTTGGACGTCATCACTGACTCGATGGATGTGAGTTTGAACAAGCTCCATGAGTTGATGAAGGGCAGGGAAGCCTAGAGTGCTGCAGTCCATAGGGTTGCAAAGAGCTGGACATGACTGAGTGACTTAGCTGAACTGAACTGAACTGAGCACAGCAGTGTACATTAGTTATATTTCAATTAAAAGAAAAAAGATAGTCTAGAACAAAGAGAGTCAATGCTTCTGCTTACAAGATATGCACAAACAAGGAAGACCCATAGAGAGTTGTCTCCTCAAAATTTCATAGATCCTCACTCCTGATTCCACACGCAATAGTGTCCGCTAAGCTCACTAAGCATTGCTTAATGTTTTGTGATGGGTCAAGGGATTGCTTACAGTCAGAGGGTCATCCACAGCATCCTCCAGAGTTTCTCTCCTTTGAGAACACTGATATGTTTCTGCACTGAGCTCTTCCTCCTTTATCAGTAAATTTACAACACTATATTTTGGTAATTCCCCAAATATTTAAAATATTTTTTATTGAGCAATTCCTATGTCCCAGCCCTTGCTGATGCTTCTCATAAGTTACTGAAGATGTTTATCTCAGATTGAGACTCGAACCCAGACAGAATCCACATTTTTCCCACTGAGATCACAGACCTGGTTTCAGGACCTAATGAAACTCAAGTTCTTGTCTCAATGCAGAAAAAATTCAATGTAGAAAGAATTCAGTGCAGAAAGATCTCAGTGCAGATACAGTTCAAAGAAAGAGACAAAGTGATAGGTAAGATGCAGATTTATTCAGAGCAACACACTCCACAGATAGAATGTGGTCCATTGCAGAGGGTGAATGTGGTCTTGAAATGTGGTGCGAAGGTGAAGGAAGGTGAAGTCGCTCAGTCGTGTCCGACTCTTTGTGACCCCGTGGACTGTAACCTACTAGGCTTCTCCGTCCATGGGATTCTGCAGGCAAGAATACTGGAGTGGATTGCCATTTCCTTCTCCAGGGGATCTTTCTGACCCAGGGATTGAACCTGGGTCTCCCGCATTGGAGGCAGACGCTTTAACCTCTGAGCCACCAGGGAAGCAGTATTTATTGGCTGGGTGATATCATAGGCTAAAGAGTGGGAGGATTATTCCAACCATTTTGGGGAAGATTCTAGGAACTGGGCCACTGCCCACTTTTTGGTCTTTGATGGTTGGCCTTGGAACTGCCATGGTGCCTCTGGGTGTGTCATTTTACAGTGAGGGTATACTGAGGATCAAGGTCTGCTGAAGTTGATCTGTCTGCCATCTTGGACCCATTTGATTTTGATCAGTTTATGTTGTGTCCTCAGGCTGTGTTATTCTTTTAAAGAGTGTGCCCTGCCCCCTCCCCTCCTGTTTTATTACGCTGTTATCTCCATTCCACAGATGAGGAAGGTACTAGGGTTAGAGCAGTTTAGTCAGTCACTTGGGTGAATAGTGGCAGGGACTGGACTGAAAGATCTGGTTTTTTGTAATCTCATTAAAAAAAACAAACAAAAAAGGACTCTAGTTGTTGAGACTTTGCCTTCCATTGCAGGCGATGTAAATTCTATCCCTGGTCAGGGAGCTATGATCCCATATGCCTCCTTGCCAAAAACCAAAGCACAAAACAGAAACAATATTATAACAAATCAATACAGACTTTAAAAATGGCCTGCATAAAAAATATTATGAGAATTTTAAATTCTTAAAAACTGTGAGCAAAGGAAACTGTGACGTTCTTTCTTACTCAAAGACACTTGGAGAGGGGAGGAATAGGTGTAGATGGAGTAGAGAATTAGAAGCTGGAACAGAAAAAGTGGGGGGAAAATTCTCTTCACATTTTAGTTGCCATTTAAGTCACAGTATATACAAACAGTGCTTGGAGAAAACTATAAAATAATTACTAGTGCATGGGAGGAACATTTAAATTACAGTTGTCTACATTTAAGAAACATTTTGTATATCTGTTCAAGACTTCCAGATATAGTTTTGTGTATGAATGCTAGAGGAAGAAACAAAGAAGACCCAGAGGCAAGAAAAGGCAATTAGTGGGCCTCAGACAGCGCACATCAAGGGAGGCAGAGGTTCTGACCTGACCTTGTCACCAAACTAGGTGAAGTCAAAGTCAGCTTCAGGCTGTTTTCTCACTGAGAATTGGGTCTCCCTTCATGGTCTTCTCTGAGACTTGCCCATGCTTACACTGGAACTTGGGCCTTAATTTTCCTTCAGAAAATGGCTTATGTGACCCACACTCAGTACACAAGTTATTGGACTGTAACCAGTCAGTTCATTAGTTTTCAGATGCATTGATTAGGTTAATATGTGCCACAGTCCTAGATGGGGAAAATACTAGTAGGCTTTAGCCAAACTTAACTAAATTCATGGTACCTTGAGGATTCTGTTGCTAGAATTAGGACAAAAATTAACTTTCATCTTTCAAGTGACGTTATGAACTAGTAATAAGGACCTCGAGGCTTTGCATTTCTTTGTATTTTTTAACACTGTAGTTGAGAGGGTATATAGAGTAGCACTGTTTCCCAGTTTTATGCATGAGATAGCTGTGTGTGTGTGTGTGTGTGTGTGTGTGCGTGTGTGTGTGTGTGTGCGTGCGCACTTGAGTCGTGTCCAACTCTTTGCCACACTATGGACCTGCCAGGCTCCTCTGTCCATGGGATTCTCCAGGCAAGAACACTGGAGTGGGTTGCTATGCCCTCCTCCAGGGGATCTTACCGACCCAGGGATTGAACTGGCATCTCTTATGTCTCCTGCATTGGTAGGCTGGTCATTTACTATTAGTGCCACCTGGGAATGCAGAGTTAAATGTCTACTGAAACCATGCAGGCAGTTGCTGGTAAAACTGAAGAGAAACAAAGTCTTTCCACTAGATGGCGCTGCCCCCTAAACTAGAGGCTCGGGGTTGCGCTGCCTCCTAGTCAGAGCTTGTTTTTCTGAAGTTTCTCTCTTCATCCCTTAGAAACAGAAAGAAGAAAGCCTCATTAAAAGCTCTGTTGTCTTCCTTAACTTCTCTCTGCTCAACCATAATTTAGGGTGGTTAGTATCAAGGTGCAGATCTGAACACAGTATTTCTGAAATATCTGTGCTTCATGTGGAGGACTGGCAGTTTGGAGACCACATTTATAAAGCAAATTTTTGAAGATTATTTTTTTAAATAAATATTATTATTAATTTTTAAACACTTTGGTTTATATGATTAAAATTGAGATGATATAAAGAAATAAATCTGATATTCCAGACAAAACATGGACCTAGAAGCGAGGATAAACAATTGAAAATAAAACTGCTAGAAGAAAAATCATTCTTTTTGGTTTAGGCTTTGGTATAAATCTGCTTCCCTGGTGGCTCAGTGGTGAAGAATCCTCCTGTCAAAGCCAGAGACTCCGGTTCAATCCCAGGGTTGGGAAGATCCCCTGGAGAAGGAAATGGCAACCCACTCCAGGATTCTTGTATGGAAAATCCCATAGACAGAGGAGCCTGGCCAGCTACAGTCCATAGAGCTGCAAAAGAGTCAGAAAGGACTTAGCGACTAAACAGCAACAATAATAACTCAGAATAAGTCACAAAGAGAAATACTATTTTAATACTTCATTGTCTCTCATTTATGAATATCCAAGAAAGAATATAATAGTATATGGAAATCCATTTTCTTTTGTTCATTTAATATGATCTCTCTAGTCCAATTTTTTTTTTTTTAAGCTCTTAAGGTTATGTGGTTGTTTAGTTGCTAAGTTGTATCCAACTCTTGAGACTCCATGGACTGTAAAGTGGCCTGTTGCATAGAGTCGGACACGACTGAAGCGACTTAGCAGCAGTAGCAGCAGCAGTAAGCTCCTCTGTCCATGGATTGTCCAGGCAAGAATACTGGAGTGGGTTGGGATTTCCTTCTCCAGGGGATCTTCCTGGCCCAGGGATCGAACCTGGGTCTCCTGCATTGGAAGGGGATTCTTTACTAACTAAGCCATCAGGGAAGCCTGCTAAGTTTATAAATATAAACCAAATATTGGTGTGTTCTTGGGTTTAGTCTTGGATACTGCATTGCTATCTCTTTGCTGATAGTTTGGATGATAAATGCTTTTGGCCTGGTTACTGTTAAGACTTTTTTTAAAAAAAGAATCTTATTTTTTATATTTAATAGGCAATTTTTAAAAGGAGTTTTAGTTTTACAGAAAATTTGCATAGAAAGTACAAGGGGGGTCCCTTGATTCCCACTTTCTCCCTTTCCCCTATTATTATCATCTTGTATTATTGTGGTATAATTGTTACACTTGAAGAACAATATTGATACACATTATTCTTAATTAAAGTCCACAATCTAATAAGGTTCTCTAGTTCTCTGTGTTGTATAATTCTATAGATTTTCACAAATGTATAGTGCTATGCATCTACCATTATAGCATCATACAGAATAATTTTACCACCCTTATTCCATGCTCTGGTAAAAAAGCACAATTTAAAAGAATGATTTGAGACCTAATTGGCTTTATTAGAAGATCCATGAATCAGGCAGCCTTCCATTTAGCAACTAGAAAGGTGTTCAGAAGTGTTGCAAAAAGTGCAAGGTTTTTATAGGAAGAGTGGAGCAGGGAAGCTATTAGCAAAAGAAAAGAGAGGATTATCTTTAGGGTGGGATGTCTTTTTCCTGGGAAGGGAATGGCACAGGCTTTATCACTCCCCTTATTCCTCTGGGCAGGCAGGAGGGGGTGAGGTGGTAGAGAGGTCCCATTTGACATCTTACCTCATTGATGCTGACCAGAAAATTCCAAACAGGCTGATTAAGATCACATTTCTGGGGAAGGTTGAAATTGCAATTAAGTTAGATATTAAATCTGTGTTTGATATCCTGAGCATTAGACAATTGATGCAATTTGGGGCCAGTGGTTTTCTTTTTAACTGGTCCATCTATTCATTCCTCTCTTTCTCAGCCATCAGCCCGTGGCAATGACTCATTATTTGTTCCTGCCATTATGAGTTTTGCTTTTTTCCAGAATGTCATAAAATTGGGACCATAGAGTACTTCGCCTTTATAGACTGACTTCTCTTCCTTAGTAATATACGTTTAAAATTCCTCCATGTCTTTTTGTGGCTAGTAGCTCTTTTATTTTGTAATTACTGAATAATAATGTATGGATGTCCCAGTTTGTTTATCCATTCACCAATTGAAATAACATCTTCATTGCTTCCAATTTTTGGCAACTATGAATAAAACTACTGTAATCATTTGTGTGCAAGTCTGTGTCAGGACATAAGTTTCCAAGTCATTTGGTAAATACCTAGGAGCACAGTTATTGGATCGCATGGTTATGAATGTTTAGCTCTGGGAGACATTGCCAGCCTGTTCTCCAAAGTGGCTGTGCCATTTTGCATTCCCACCAACATTCCCACATCCTTGTAAGAAAGCCATTCTAATAGGGATTTTCAGTTTAGTTCAATTCAGCCACTCAGTCGTGTCCAACTCTTTGCAACCCCATGAATTGCAGCACGCCAGGCCTCCCTGTCCATCACCAACTCCTGGAGTTCACTCAGACTCACGTCCATTGAGTCAAACACCATCCAGTCATCTCATCCTCTGTCGTCCCCTTCTCCTCCTGCCCCCAATCCCTCCCAGCATCAGAGTCTTTTCCAATGAGTCAACTCTTCACATGAGGTGGCCAAAGTACTGAAGTTTCAGCTTTAGCACCATTCCTTCCAAAGAAATCTCAGGGCTGATCTCCTTCAGAGTGGACTGGCTGGATCTCCTTGCAGTCCAAGGGACTTTCAAGAGTCTTCTCCAACACCACAGTTCAAAAGCATCAATTCTTTGGTGCTCAGCTTTCTTTACAGATCAACTCCCACATCCATACATGACCACAGGAAAAACCATAGCCTTGACTAGACGGACCTTTGTTGGCAAAGTAATGTCTCTGCTTTTCAATATGCTATCTAGGTTGGTCATAACTTTTCTTCTAAGGAGTAAGCGTCTTTTAATTTCACGGCTCCAATCACCATCTGCAGTGATTTTGGAGCTCCAAAAAATAAAGTCTGACACTGTTTCCACTCTTTCCCCATCTACTTCCCATGAAGTGATGGGACCAGATGCCATGATCTTTGTTTTCTGAATGTTGAGCTTTGAGCCAAGTTTTTCGCTCTCCTCTTTCACTTTTATCAAGAAGCTTTTTAGTTCCTCTTCACTTTCTGCCATAAGGGTGGTGTCATCTGCATATCTGAGGTTATCGATATTTCTCCCAGCAATCTTGATTCCAGCTTGTGCTTCTTCCAGTCCAGTGTTTCTCATGATGTACTCTGCATATAAGTTAAATAAGCAGGGTGGTGGTGTTATTGTATCTTATTGTTTGTTAAGTTGTTTAAGCTGACTTTTATGATTGGATGCCAGATATTGTGAATTTAATTTTCAAAGGAGGTGGGTATTTTTAATTTCATATTTTTAAAAACTCTATTATAATACACAGTTGAATTTCTCAGAAATAGTTTGATCCTTTTGGGTGTTATTTTTAAAGTTTGTTAAGAAGAGCATTTTGTCTAGGTATGATTATTCCCCACTAATGAAGCAGGACCTTTCCAAATATTCTACACATTGTGTCCTGAATTATGAGGATTTCCTATCTGGAAACAGGCACCATTCCCAGACACCTATAGCTGCTGGTTTCTGTTCTCTCTTATCTCCTCAGATGGTTCTTTCCTTGATGTTCCAATTTCTTTAAAATTACTTATAAGCTGCCCTTCTAAAAAGGCTTCCCTGGTGGCTCAGACAGTAGAGAATTTTCCTGCAATGCAGAAAACCTAGGTTTGATACCTGGAGAGGGAAGATTCCCTGGAGAAGGGAATGGCAACCCACCCCAGTATTCTTACCTGGGAAATCCATGATAAGAGGAGCCTGGCGGGCTACAGTATATAGTGTTGCAAAGAGTCAGACATTACTGAGCAATTAACACTTTCACTTTCTATAAATTGTTTCAGGAGGGGGAAAAAATCTGGTTCCTGTTATTCCATCTAGATCAGAAGCAGACGTCCCCCCTTTAAAGGGGGAAAAAAATCACACAAAAAAGTAAGAAAAGACTGGGATAGAGGGGTGAGGAAATGATAAAACTAGCTTCAGATGAAGTCAGAGGTGTTCATGATAATCTGTGATAAGTACTTATTGCCAAACTATCAAAAGACATATATTCCTTCTATACCTACTTTTATTCCAGAATTAATGCTTAATGTCAATAAAGCTGAAAGATAGTCTTAGCTTTTTCCAGGAGTCAGTGGAAATAAATCAAGTTTTCTTTCATTTCACTAAATCTAAGTGCTTTTCCAAGGATAAATTCAATTGGTACTGGAATATTTTCAAAGCTAAACTTTTTTTTCTCCTTCATATAATAATGCTTATAATGCTTAACTTTATTTTCATAGATGCAGATAGCGTTATTATTAGGAGGATGTTTAGAGATCAAAAATCTCATTTTACACATGGAGAAAGGAAACTGAGGTGCAGAGAGAATTGATCAGTGCAGGTGAAAGTATTAAATACAATGCAGTCAAATAACCAAGGAAGATATTATTCTTCATATGTCATAGTTCAGGACAGTCAGGCTCAAAGGGCTCAGATGACAGTGTTATATGTAGTGATAGAGCTGAATTCATTTATGGACAAAGAGTGTAGTGTTTTCATATTTCTGCTCCTTTTCAGAAAATGGAGCTCCTGTTTTCTGATCCTCAAACCAGGTTTCATTGTGCCCCAGCCCGGAGGAAATTTATAAGAAGTCAAAGAACCATGTAACTCATGTAATTCTGAGAAATGTTTATATAGTGATAGTATGACATAGAAGCCAGGATGTGGTGTGGACATTTCCATCCTATCTCTTAAATATAATTTATCAACAAGGCTTATATAAGAAAGAGAAATACCTTTTTTCCCTCTGCAACATTTCACAATTCCTTTCCAATTTCACAATTTCACTCTTTAGTACTTTACACCTTGTTCTATGTGATCCTCATCCATAAATAGTTGTACTCGATGGTTCCTCATTAGTACAGTGGGTGGGTGAAGCTTTTCTAGACCTTTGGGTACAGTTATAGGCATGTAGGTTCTCCCTCTCATGTGCAATATCTATAGACTTGACAGGTATTGAAATACATTGATGCCTTATAATTTACATCAGCTGTGTTAGGGGCAGAGACAAGAATCAAAGAAAGCATTCCAAAAGAAAATAACTGCTGGTTATAATTAGGTATCTCTGTTTAATAGATTAAAAGAATATTGGCAGGATGTGAGAAAAACTACTAATTAAGTTGGCTTTGATTCCAGATCCCGATATCTGAGCAGGGACTTCAGAACTCTAATTCCCACTGTAGCCAGCACACTCACATTTTAGCCTGGTCAGGTACAATGCTCTCAGAGTAAATGGTTTGGAAAAAAAAAAAAAAAGAGTGGCCAAAAAAAAAAAAAATGAACAAAGAAATGATCTTTTAGCAACAATTTATGATTCCTTTGGTTCAAGGATTTAAAATTTCATTTTTTTTGGTAAAATATCCCAACAAATAACATCGCTAAGATAAATTTTTGGAGTTCTTATACCTAGACTTATTCTGGCCATGGGATTTAATCATTGACTCCATATGTGCCTAATTCAGTGTTACTCACATACTAGGGGCTCAGGCCCCATTTGTGGTTGATACATATATTATTGGAGAAGGAAATGGCAATCCACTCCAGTATTCTTGCCTGGAGAATCCCAGGGATGAAGGAGCCTGGTGGGCTGCTGTCTATGGGGTCGCAGAGTCAGACATGACTGAAGCGGCTTAGCAGCAGCAGCTTACTTCTCTCTTACCTGTAAAATTTATTTACTTTTAAATATTTTTATGTGAACCAGTTTTAGAGGTTTTATTGAGTTTGTTACAATATTGCTGCAGTATGTTTGGGGATTTTTGGTCATGAGGCATGTGGAATCTTTGCTCCCCAACCAAAGATCGAACCCATACCTCCTGCATTGGAAGGTGAAGTCTTGGCCACTAGATCACCACGGAAATCCATACCTGTATAATTTAGGTTTAGGCTTTCACTGTTCTGGTTGGTTGCACACAGTTACAATGGATGTGCTAATCCTTTTCACTGGGAGCCTTCAACTGAATAAAATGACCAAACCTCATACTCGTCCACCAACATTTTATACTTTAGCATTTGTTAGTCACTTCCTTTCACTAGGTTGATTTTAGAACTGTGCCAGAGAGTTGTATAATTCATCTTTGGTCAGACTTAGCTCTAGTTAACAAATAAATCAGTAACTATGTGAGGTTTAGTACCTCAAACCTTGATCTTCTATGAAAAACTATGTTTTATTTCACCATCTATCCTTCCATTTTATGTCTGCATACTGTAGTTTCCTTTAATTGAAACAGTGGGAAGGATTTCTTTAAGTTCCATATCTGTACTTTCTAACTCATTTAATTTTGAGACAATCAGGCTGTTTAGTTCTTATAATGATAAAAAAGGATTTATTTGATGGTTTGAAGCCAATTTGTATTGGATTCTTAGTGAAAAACCATCAGTGAAAATACAGGGGGTATTTAATAGATCTGTTCTGAGATGTCCAGTTTATGAATACTATTTTCATAGAGCACTGCAATATTGGAAATGATTTGAGTAGATAGTATCTGGCTTATTCAATGAAGGTTAGGATCATTGACAGATAGACCTCTGACATGCTTTCATTTGCAACATGATTTCAATGTGGGTATAGTGCTTCATTTCTGGAGTCATTGACTGAGATGGTTAATTTTATGTGTCAACCTGGCCAGGCTACAGGGCCCAGTTTGGCCAAACATTAGACTAAATGTTGCTGTGAAGGTATTTTGTGAATATGATTAACATTTGCAGTCAGTTGACTTAAAATATCTCCTCCGATATTGAGGAGCTTACCCGCGATAATCTAGAAGTTCTGATCTAATCATTGAAGGCTGTCAGAGTGAAAAATGAGGTTTCCCAGAGAAGGAAGAATTTTGCTTCAAGGCTGTAACATACAAGTCCTGCTTGAGTTTCAGCCTGCTGGCCTTCCCTACAATTTTGGATTTGCCAGCCTCCACAATTACAGCAGATATTTTTCCTTAAAATAAATCTCTTTATATATGTTTTGGAGAAGGAAATGGTAACCCACTCCAGTATTCTTGGCTGAGAAATCCCATGGACAGAAGAGCTTGGTGGGCTACAGTCCACTGGGATCACAAAAGCGTCAGATACAGCTTAGCAAATGAGCAACAATAAAGTACTATAAAAATTAGTTGTTAGTATTGCCATTGTTATTTTTTTAAAGCCAGGATTGTTTGTATTAAAAGATTTGCCTATGTTTATATATGGCTTTACCAAGGTAATTTATAGCAATATAAATAAATAATCTTCTGTTCATTATATACATATAATATAAAATATACTATACAACATATATACTATAACATTGAAGCATTATATTAATTTTTATAGTTTAAAACTCGAAGAAACAATGACGTTAAGTAAAAAGAGTTGATAAGAATTTTTATGTTGGAAACATGCTGGACTAGGAATCAGAATATTTACGACTTAGCCTAGGCCTGCCTGCCTGTCTGATAGGATTGTGACATAAATCAAGTGAAATAATTTATGCAAAGGATTTTGGAAATTCTACTGATGCACAAAAATTTGAAATTTTATTCAAATATAGAAGTAAGATTTACAGTGTTTTGGTGAGCACTTTCTAGACCTTAATGGGTCATATAGTTTTGATGTCTGTGAAATACACTTTTGTTGAATATAATAGGCAGAATATTCATAGGTTTTGATTTATATTTGGTCTTCTATTATTCTATTTTGGCTTTTTGCTTGATTTAAGAAATATCTGATTATGAGACCTAATTAAACTCAAAAGCTTTTGTGCAACAAAGAAAACCATAGTGAAAACAGAAAGACAACCCAAAGGATGAGAGAAAATATTTGCAAACAATGTGACCAACAAGAGATTAATATCTAAAACTTACAAACAGCTCATGTGGCTCAATATCAACATAACAAATGACCCAGTCAAAAAATGGGCAGAAGACCTGGACAGACATTTCTCCAGAGAAGACATAGAGATGGTGAAGAGGCCCAGTAAAAGGTGCTCAGCATCGCTAAGTATTAGCGAAATGCAAATCAAAGCTATAATGAGATATCATCTCACATCAATCAGAGTGACCATCATCAAAAAGTCCACAAGCAACAAATGCTGAGGAGGGTAGGAAACCCTCCTACACTGTTGATGGGAATGTAAATTGGTACAACCACTATGGAGAACAGCAATGAAGTTTCCTTAAAAAACTAAAAATAGAACTACTATATGATCCTGCAATCTCAGTCCTGGTCATATATCAAGAGAAAAATATTGCTCAGAAGGATAGATACACCCCGATGTTCATTGCAGTGCTATTTACAATAGCCAAGACATAGAAGCAACCTAAACGTCCGTTGATAGATGAATGGATAAAGAAAATGTGGTACATATACATGATGGAATAGTATTCAGCCATTAAAAATTAAGAATGAAATAATGCTCTTTGCGGCAACATGGACAGATCTGGAGATTATTGCAATAAGTAAAGTAAATCAGACAGAGAAATACAAATGTCATATTGCTTATATGCAGAGACTAATAAAAATTACACATATGAACTTGCCTACAAAGCAGAAATGCTCATAGACATATGGAATAAACTTACAGTTACTAGGGGAAGGGGTTGGTGAGAAGGGATGGTCTGGGAGTTTTGGATTGAGATGTACACATTACTAAATTCAAAACAGATAACTAGAAAGGACTTGTATAGCACAGGGAACTCTGCTCAATATACTCTAATAACCTAAATGGGAAAAAATTTGAAAAAGAATAGATGTTTCTATATGTACAAATGAATTAATTTGCTGTACAACTGAAACTAACACAAAATTGTAAAGTAACCATACTTTAATATAAAATAAAAAAATATGAAGCTCTATAGAAAAGAAGTTAAACATAAAATTATCATATGATTCGTCAGTTCCACTCCTAGGTATTTACACCAAAGAATTGAAAACAGTTGTTTAAATAAATACTTGTACATGTTCATAGAAACACTATTCACAATATTAAAAAAAAAAACTGAAAACAACCTATGTCCATCAATGGATAAAAACAAACAAACAAACAACTTTGGTATATCTGCAAGATGGAATATTATTCTGCCATAAAAAGGATGAAGCACTGATACACACCACAGTGTGGATGAAACTCATAAACATTGATCTAAGTAAAAGGAGTCAGGCACAAAAGGGCACATGGTATGATTGCATTTACCTGACATACATAGCATCTGTAAATTCATGGAGAAAGAACACAGACTGGTGGCTACCAGCAGCTGGGGTAAGGAGAAATAGTTGCTTAATGGAATGAGGTTCTATTTTGGGATGACAACAATGATTTGGAACTTGATAGAGGTGGCAGTTGTGCAACACTGTTAATGTGCTAAATGTTACTGGATTGTTCACTTCAAAATGGCTAATTTTCTGTTATGTGACATTCATGAGCTCAGTTTGGGCAAAGGAAGTAGG
>SJYC01129803.1:0-41851 GCA_006408675.1 Madoqua kirkii | reverse complement strand
ATGTCTCCTGCTTTGGCAGGGGGGTTCTTTACACTAGCGCCACCTGGGAAGACCTAGGTAAGGCAAACAATGTTAACTACTTTTTAATACATAAAGAGATTGAGAATCAGATGAAATGGAACCTGGCCAAGATCAGAGTTAGAAAGTCAATGTGGAATTCAAGTTATTATGTTTTACTTAAAGTGAGTTTTTAATCACGATTATTATTCCTCTAATGAAAGAGTCACAGAGTCCCTCTCCCATGGACTCCAGAAATCCTACACTCCCACCTGGGATCACATCAAACCTTCAATATGATGCTTTCACACCCGTATCCCAGTGTCTGTGACCTCTGCCTTCTCTGTTATCTGGTAAGCCACCTATGTGACATGTGTGACAGGAGGGACTTGGCATTTGTGGAGTTTCTGGGTAGTAGAAATTTCACACATACAATGCATTTTTTATAAACTCTTTGCTCTAACCATGATCTTTTATTATTTCATGATGCATATTTTGCAAAATCCTCTATAAGGAGTAAGTTTTTGGTCATCATTTGTAACAACCTGCACATAAGAGAGACTAGACTGAAATTTTTATCTTCTATCTCTGATTCCATGGTATTTTCATCAGACCACACTGTCTAGTTAAGGAAAGGCAAGAGTTACATTCTCTTAGACTTGAGCAGGCTGCATTCTTAATAACATATATTTGAAAATTTTTCTTGCAATCTCTATCTTTAGAAATTTCCTTCTATTCTTGGAAAATTGACAACCAAACAACCAACCACAGAAATGAAGAATCATCTTTAATCCAATTACTCTTCATAAAACCAGAAAAAAAATGATTTGTTGATCAGAAAGTGCATTTTTCACATTCTAGTGCACAGATCTATTCCAAAAGTAACTTTCCTTTTTGCAAGAAGAGTACCTTCAGTGAAAACACTGTGTTTTCAGATAAATCCAGCTTACCATGGGCAAAAGAACAAGGGAGGAATGGTGTCTTCCTGGAAATACCTAAGAGAAGAGTGAAAAAGTTGGCTTAAAACTCAACATTCAGAAAACTAAGATTATGGCATCTGGTCCCATCACTTCATGGCAAATAGATGGGGAAACAGTGGAAACAGTGAGACTTTATTTTTTTGGGCTCCAAAATCACTGCAGTTGGTGACTACAGCCATGAAATTAAAAGACATTTACTCCTTGGAAGGAAAGTTATGACTAACCTAGACAGCATATTAAAAAATGGGGACAGTACTTTGCCAACAAAGATCCGTTTAGTCAAAGCTATGGTTTTTCCAGTAGTCATGTATGGGTGTGAGAGCTGGACTGTGAAGAAAGCTGAGCGTCAAAGAATTGATGCTTTTGAATTGTGGTGTTGGAAAAGACTCTTGAGAGTCCCTTGAACTTCAAGGAGATCCAACCAGTCCATCCTGAAGGAGATCAGTTCTGAATGTTCATTGGAAAGACTGATGTTTAAGCTGAAACTCCAATACTTTGGCTACCTGATGAGAAGAACTGATTCATTTGGAAAGACCCTGATGCTGAGAAAGATTGAAGGTGGGAGGAGAAGGAGATGACAGAGGATAAGATGGTTAGATGGCATCACTGACTCAATGGACATGAGTCTGGGTAGACTCTGGGAGTTGGTGACAGACAGGAAGGCCTGATGTGCTGTGTCACAATGAGTTGGACATGACTGAGCAACTGAACCGAACTGAACTGAATATCATTTTGAATATATCTTCTATTATGGGCAGAGATTTTTTCTGTGAAGTTGAAGTATTAGGAAAAGTGAAATTTGTCTAATGACAGAACATAAAGTTTAGGAAAAAGGGCAAGAACATTCCAAAGCTATTCAGCATCAGGAATTTCATGGAAGTTAGTAGACAGGATGTGTTAGAAGTAATATTGTTTTCTGTGGCCAAAATTACTCCATATGTGGATTTTTCTAGATTTGGAAGCTTAGTTTTTTTGTCCACATTATTACAAAGGGCCAAACATTAAACATGGATTAAATAAATGATCACTTTCTTGGAGAAGCTTGAGAAATGAAAGAAATCTTAGAGTGATAGAATCATTGAATTAAAAGGCTGCAAAGAAGAAACCACTGGTCATGACCTTTAGTTAGACATGAAATCAATTTAGCAGCATTAAAAAATTAGAATAAAATTGAATCAAAATAGCCTAATGCTCTTCACATAACAAGATTAGATATTGCTTCATGAAAAAAATTTTTACTCATACACACATACACACGTTGTGCTTTATTTATTTATTTATACATTTCTTACAGTGGGTCACATCAAAATATTTAAAAATCAAATATCCTGGACCTAAGTTCCAGGAGAACAGGGAAGAATCTCTTTCCCTTTCTCATCAGTGAATGTTCTATGTCTAGCACAGTGCCTGACTCAAATGAGATATTCAGTAAATGTATGCTGACTGATCTAGGCCACACTTGTTATCACATTACTGTAGCCTGAAAATGTGAAATATCTTGTCAAAAGTCACAAAACTTGTTAGTGAAAAAAATCAGAAGTTCTTGGTACTGAAATCACATTTTACAATGCCTTCTACTCCACTCTTAAATTTTGTTTTTCATACAACTGTCATTGTACTGGTAATTTAAACTGCATTGCTTTATAACATGGGTCTATTTTCCAGGAATTTAACCTTTTCCTTATCCTCTCAGTCCTCAACGTTCTGCCTATTATACCTGTACCCTTTTACCTTGGAATAATTGGCCCGAGTTTAGCCTGTGTCCTCAGACCGTTGTCCACCATTTCATCACTCATCTTGCCTAGACTTTTGGTCATAGTCTCTTTCACTTTGGCCCCTGCCACGTTGTCTCAGATCTCAAGCCCATAACCTAGACATGGTCATTGTTAAGTCATACTTATTTTCTATTAATTTTACTTAGTTGCAATGATAAGAGTTGAATTCTGCTTTCTTCTACCAATAATTTAAAAGATAAAGTGTTTAATGATGATGAAATGCCTGTTGAGAGAGGACTCAGAGTGGCTTTTCAGGAGATACAAACCTGAGTAATCCACATATTAACTGGATGTTGAATTGTAGAAATCATTACTTTCTAAGAGCAAAGAAGATACATCTTTTATGTCAAGTTATAGGAAAATAATGGCCAGTGTGTGTCAGAATAGCTTGCAGTGAAAACTAACAATCTTTTTCCTATCTCAGTGATGGCATGACTCATTCTGGAATCCCTCACTATTTCCTCTCCAGTGCTAAGCAGCTGACTGCTGTTAAGGGGAGGACTGGATTCCTATCAGAAGGCATGATGGAGTAATGACTTGTGTTGATGGAGTAATGCACTGTCTGTAGTGTATTTGGGTCTTGTTTCAGAGACTGATGACTCATTTTTGTTTTGATAAATAAGTCTAGGGCTAGGAGAGATAGAGTAACTTACGCTTCTTAAAGAACAAAAGATTTTTATTTAGGGATGAAAGCTGTGTTTGGTAAGATGACATATTATACTTTTTAAAAAAGGCTTCGGATTACAAGTATGGAGATTTGAATTTGAGACCAGTCAGTTCCTATGTTTGAACTTAAGTTCCCACATGTTCAAAATGAGAATTTGAAAAAGACCTGTGGTTCTTTTATTTTATTACACTTATTTTAATTGGAGGTTAATTACTTTACAACACTGTATTGGTTTTGCCATACACTGACATGAATCTGCCATGTGTGTACATGTGCTCCCCATCCTGAACCCCCCTCCCACCTCCCTCCGCATCCTATCCCTCTGGGTCATCTCAGTGCACCAGCCCTGAGCACCCTGTATCATGCATTGAACCCGAACTGGTGACTTGTTTCACAAATGATAACATACATGTTTCAGTGCCATTCTCCCAAATGATGCCCCCTCCTCGCCCTCTCCCATAGAGTCCAAAAGACTGATCTGTGCATCTGTGTCTCTTTTGCTGTCTTGCATACAGGGTTATCATTACCATCTTTCTAAATTCCATATATATGCACTGGTATACTGTATTGGTGTTTTTCTTTCTGGGTTAATTCACTTTGTATAATAGGCTCCAGGTTCATCCATCTCATTAGAACTGATTCAAATGTATTCTTTTTAAGGGCTGAAGGAATGATGCTAAAGCTGAAACTCCAGTACTTGAGCCACCTCATGCAAAGAGTTGACTCACTGGAAAAGACCTTGATGCTGGGAGGGATTGAGGGCAGGAAAAGAAGGGGACAACAGAGGATGAGATTGGCTGGATGGCATCACTAACTAGATGGACGCAAGTCTGAGTGAACTCTGGGAGCTGGTAATGGACAGGGAGGGCTGGCGTGCTGCGATTCATGGGGTCGCAAAGAGTCAGACACAACTGAGCGACTGAACTGAACTGAATATTACTTTGGCCACCTCATGTGAAGAATTGACTCATTGGAAAAGACTCTAATGCTTGGAGGGATTGGGGGCAGGAGGAGAAGGGGACGACAGAGGATGAGATGGCTGGATGGCATCACTGACTCGATGGACGTGAGTCTGAGTGAACTCTGGGAGTTGGTGATGGACAGGGAGGCCTGGCGTGCTGTGATTCATGGGGTTGCAAACAGTCGGACATGACTGAGCAACTGAACTGAACTGAACTGAATATTCCATTGATATATACCACAGCTTTCTTATCTATTTGTCTGCTGATGGGCATCAAGTTTGCTTCCGTGTCCTGGATATTATAAACAGTGCTGCGATGAACATTGGGGTACACATGTCTCTTTCAATTCTGGTTTCCTCAGTGTGTATGCCGAGCAGTGGGGTTTCTGGGTCATATGTCAGTTCTATTTCCAGTTTTTTAAAAAATTTCCACACTGTTCTTCATAGTGGCTGTACCAGTTTGCATTCCCACCAACAGTGTAAGAGTGTTCCCTTTTCAACCTATCCAGCATTTATTGCTTGTAGACTTTTGGATTGCAGCCATTCTGACTGGCGTGAAATGGTACCTCATTGTGATTTTGATTGGCATTTCAATGATAATGCTCAGTATTCAGAAAACAAACATTATGGTATCTGGTCCCATCACTTTGGGAAATAGATGGGGAAATAGTGGAGACAGTGTCAGACTTTACTTTTTTGGGTTCCAAAATCACTGCAGATGATGACTGCAGCCATGAAATTAAAAGACGCTACTTCTTGGAAGAAAAGTTATGACCAACCTAGATAGCATATTGAAAAGCAGAGACATTACTTTGCCAACAAAGGTCCATCTAGTCAAAGCTATGGTTTTTCCAGTGGTCATGTATGGATGTGAGAGTTGGACTGTGAAGAAAGCTGAGCGCTGAGGAATTGATGCTTTTGAACTGTGGTGTTGGAGAAGACTCTTGAGAGTCTCTTGGACTGCCAGGAGATCAAACCAGTACCTTCTAAAGGAGATCAGCCCTGGGATTTCTTTGGAAGGAATGATGCTAAAGCTGAAACTCCAGTACTTTGGCTACCTGTGAAGAGTTGACTCATTAGAAAAGACTCTGATGCTGGGAGGGATTAGGGGCGGGAGAAGAAGGGGATGACAGAGGATGAGATGGCTGGATGGTATCACGGACTCGATGGACATGAGTTCGAGTGAACTCTGGGAGTTGGCAATGGACAGGGAGGCCTGGCATGCTGTGATTCATGGAGTTGCAAAGAGTCGGACACGACTGAGTGACTGAACTGCACTGAACTGATAATAAGTGATATTGAGCATCTCTTCATGTGTTTGTTAGCCATCTGTATGTCTTCTTTGGAGAAATGTCTGTTTAGTTCTTTGGCCCACTTTTTGATTGGGTCATTTATTTTTCTGGATTTGAGCTGCAGAAGTTGCTTGTATATTTTTGAGATTAATTCTTTGTCAGTTGCTTCACTTGCTATTATTTTCTCCCATTCTGAAGGCTGTCTTTTCACCTTGCTGATAGTTTCCTTTGTTGTGCAGGAGCTTTTAAGTTTAATGAGGTCCCACTTGTTTATTTTTGCTTTTATTTCCAATATTCTGGGAGGTGGGTCATAGAGGATCCTGCTGTGGTGTATGTTGGGAGTGTTTTGCCTCTATTTTCCTCTAGGAGTTTAATAGTTTCTTGTCTTACGTTTAGATCTTTAATCCATTTTGAGTTTATTTTTGTGGGTAATGTTACAAAGTTTTATTCTTTTACAAGTGGTTCACCAGTTTTCCCAACATCATTGTTAAAGAGATTGTCTTTTCTCCACTGTATGTTCTTGCCTCCTTTGTCAAAGATAAGGTGTCTATTTTATTCCATTGATCAATGTTGAGACCTGACAGAAGCTATGACAAGCTTCAAGGACTAAAGTAGCCAGAGCTACAATCACAGAAAAAGCTGGGTCACTGCCCAGAAGGAGCTGAGATCATCATCCCTCCGACCTTGAGACTCAGCTAGTCAGCATACTCCCCATAGCCTGGTTAGAGCTAGCCCAGATAGCACAAAAAGTTCCTTAAGCGAGCCCGCATGCGCAAAAATTAGCCAATTAATAGATGCCAAGAACCCCTTGCAACCAATCCGCCCTTGCCAACTCCTTGTCTTTGTTCTAAGTCTATAAATACTGCTGTAATTCAGGGGTCAGGGCCTTCTTGCCTTACTCCACTGTGTTGGAAGTGGCAGAGTGCTCTAACTCAAGTTAGCAATAAATAAACTCCCTTCTTGCCTTTGCATTGCCGTGGTGGACCTGTTCTCTCAGTCTATTTGGAGACTTGGACTCGGAGCATAACAATCTATATTTCTGTTCTGGCACAAAGACCGGTGGTTCTAAACTCTAAGCACTCATCAGAATAACCTGAGGAGTTAAAGCAAAAATGAAAGCGGATGTATACCTATAAACATTCCAATTTAATTGGATAAGACTGAGGTCCAAACATAGGTACCAAAATAGAGTTCCTCACATTATTATCATGTGCAGTGAGGGCTAGATGAACTCTAAAGGCTGTTTTGTTTGTTTGTTTGTTTGGGGCCATGCTACCTGGCTTGCAGGATCCCTGCCCAAAGACTGACCCCCTGCAGTGTAAGTTTGGAGTCCTAACGACTGGACAACCAATGAATTCCCTCTAAAGGCCTTTTAAACTTTGATATATTTTAATAATTGCAGTGGAAACATGCAGATATTAAGTAAAGCACTATTTTAATTGTATCAGAAATACAACTGAAACAAGAGGAAGGAAAAATAAGAGAAAGATATTTAAAGACTCCAGGTTTTGGGGATCCCCAGTATGAACAAATCATTCAGAGTTGTTACATGTGTTATGCTGAGCCCCCTACAGACATCAGTCATAGAGCCACTTGTCTTAAGTTACATTTCACCACCCGTTTGATGTTTCCAGAGACCATTCTGCTTCTTTTTTAATTAAAAAAAGACAATAACAGATAATTACAACCTCTGTCTAGTCATCATTTGTAACTGACAAAGCAACCAGTCCATTCTGAAGGAGATCAGCCCTGGGATTTCTTTGGAAGGAATGATGCTAAAGCTGAAATTCCAGTACTTGGGCCACCTCATGTGAAGAGTTGACTCACTGGTAAAGACTCTGATGCTGGGAAGGATTGGGGGCAGAAGGAGAAGGGTTCAACAGAGGATGAGATGGCTGGTTGGCATCACGGACTCGATGGACGTGAGTCTGAGTGAACTCTGGGAGTTGGTGATGGACAGGGAAGCTTGGCATGCTGTGATTCATGGGGTCGCAAACAGTCAGACATGACTGAGTGACTGAATTGAACTGAACTGAATGCTTTGTTATATGCTTCATATTCGTTTTTTTGTTGTGTAATGATTTTGCTTTTTGAGGAGAACTTTATCAGGAACAAGAAATGCAATGTTTCTGATGGTGAGTAAATAGAATTCTTCCACTACTTAGCTTCAAGATATCCACCCTGTAATGCCATTGCTTTTCTTGGTGATAATCCATTTGGCATTCATTATTTCTTTTTTTTTGGGGGGGGGGCATTATTTAATTCCCCAATACTTTGGCCACCTGTTGTGAAGAACTGACTCATTTGAAAAGACCCGATGTTGGGATAGATTGAAGGCAGGAAGAGAAGGGGACGACAGAGGATGAGATGGTTGGATGGCATCACTGACTCAATGGACATGAGTTTGAGTAAATTCTGGGAGTTGGTGATGGACAGGGAGGCCTGGTGTGCTGCCATCCATGGGATCGCAAAGAGTCATACACGATTGAGCAACTGAACTGAACTGAATTATTTAAGATCCTATTATTAACATGCTAGTATTCTTGAGAGGGGTTACTTTTAACTTTGGTCATCTTTTATAAGCTCTTCCGTGAGCTACTTATCTGCTCTGATTTCCAACTGGCAACTTGCTGAGAGGAAGACAAGAAAGATATGTTTCACTTTCAGTGAATTTGGGGGTGAGGAGCAGAGATGTCTGGACCACACAGGGTGCTCTCTCCACATACTGGCTTTGAGGGCTACATGGGTCAGGAGTGTGAGCTGCTGAGGCTGCTGGAGCTGCAATATGACTTGAGGGAAAGAGGAGAGTGAAGAAGTTGTGGAAACAGAGATATTTTGCTTTGTGATTCTGCCAAGGTCCTGGCTTGGACTATGCTTTTGCAAGAAAATCTGCAAGAGGAATAGTGACATCCTGAGCAGAACAGATGGTTGCAACCTCCCCTGCTTCTCTCTAACCAGAAGGAAGCTAATGTCCAGCCCCTGGTGAGGCCCACTTGATTCACCAGTCAGAGCATGATAATCTGAGGATCTGTGCCAACACTCCTGCCCAGCCAAGCTGTAAGACCAACTGTTCCTTATTTTCTAAGCATTGAGCTGCTTATGGACTTTGCTCCTTTGTGTCCAATCTCTCTTCTCTGAATTTGCTGGATCTCCAAGCCTGAAGTCAAGCCAGAACTGGCTATTATATTTTCTCCAAACCATACATCTAATAACCATAAGAACCACACCACAGTTATAGCTTCACTTCTTATTTTTAATAGATGTCTATGCATTCCACTTTATTTGCTACTAGAAAAGAAACTCTACACTGGATTTGGGGAGATGCTGTCACCTGTTAGGCAGATGAGGCTTGAGGTCCAGAAAGTTAATATAAAGCCCGTTTCAGAGTCCACCTTCAGCACATTTTTAGTTTAGGAATACCAATGTGTTACCTCTTGGGAAGAAAATGCACATTTATCCTTCCTATTTGACAAAATTAAACTCTCTAGGACTTTTATTTTCAGTTCTTTATTTTCATGTAGCCAAGTGAAGAAAAAAAAGAGTGGGAAATTTCCCCCTTTAATCCTCTTGCGTTTATATGGCTAGACTAATAAAATTAACACAAGGCAGATTAACAAGAGAAAAAGAAAAAACAAATATTTCTTGCACACAATGGTTTCCTAGAAATTGGACTCAAGAAGTGGCCATCTATGTAGCTTCCATATCCTGGCTATTGTTAATAGGGCTGCAATGAGCATTGGAGTACACACATCTTTTTGAATTATGGTTTGCTCAGAGTATATGTCCAGTAGTGGGTGATTTGGTAGTTTTATTCCTAGTTTTTTAAAGGAATTTCGATGTTGTTCTCCATAGTTGCTGTATGTGTTGACAGATGAATGGATAAAGAAGATATGGTACATATAAACAATGGGATATTACTCAGTCATAAAAGGAACAAATTTGAGTCAGTTGAACTGAGCTGGATGAAGCTAGAGCCTGTTACACAGTAAGTCAGAAAGAGAAAAACAAATATCATATATTAATGCATATATATGGAATGTAGAAAAATGGTACTGATGAACCTGTTTGTAGGACAGGAATAGAGATACAGACATAGAGAACAGACTGTGGACAGTGTGTGGGAAGGAGAGTGTCGGGAGAATTGAGATAGCCCCTTTGACATACATATACTTGTTCAGTCTCTAAGCTGATTCCAACTCTTTGTGACTTCAGGGACTGTAGAACACCAGACTACTCTCTTCTCCATTATTTCTCAGAGTTTGCTCAAATTCATATTCATTGAGTCAGTGATGCTATTTAACCACGTCATTCTGTGCCACTTCATTCTCCTTTTGCCTTCAAGTTTTCCCAGCATCAATGTCTTTTCCAATGAGTCAGTTTTTTTGCGTCAACCTGGCAAGGTATAGGAGCTTTGGCTTTAACATTAGTTCTTTCAATGAATGTTTAGAGTCGATTTCCTTTAAGAGTGACTGGTTTGATCTCCTTGCTGTCTAAAGGACTCTCAAGAGTCTTCTCCAGCACTACAAACAAAGGATGGAATTCCTCTGCGCTCAGTCTTCTTTATGGTACAAATCTCACATCCATTCATGACTACTGGAAAAACCATAACTTTGACTATATGAACCTTGGTTAGCAAAGTGAGGTCTCTGCCTTTCACTATGCTTTCTAAATTTTTCAAGCTTTCCTTCCAAGGAGCAAATGTCTTTTAATTTCATGGTTTCAGTCATCATCTGCACTGGTTTTGGAGCCTAAGAAAATAAGATCAGTCCCTGCTTTTACTTTTTCCCCATCTACTTGCCATGAAGTGATAGCACTAGATGCCATGATGTCGGTTTCTTGAATGTCGAGTTTCAAGCCAGCTTTTTCATTCTCTTCTTTCACCCTCATCAAGAGTGTCTTTACTGGCTCTTCACTTGCTGCCACTAGAGTGGCATCATCTACATATCTGAGGTGGTTGATATTTTTCCTGACAATCTTAATTCCAATTTTGTGATTCATCCAATCCGATATTTCACATAATGTACTCTGAAAAGAAGTTAAATAAACAGGGTGACAGTATATAGTCTTCTTGTACTCCTTTCCCAGTTTTGAGCCAGTTGTTCCAAGTCCAGTTGACATATACACACTACCATGTGTAAAATAGATGACTAGTGGGAAGCTGCTATATAATACAGGGAGCCCAATCCAGCCTTCTGTGATTACCTAGAGCAGTGGGATGGGGGAGGATAGTGGGAGGGGACCCAAGAGGGATCGGACACATGTATATTTATGGCTGATCCATGTCATTGTAGAAACCAACATAATATTGTAAAATTATCCTTTATTTTTTAAAAATGAGTCCAACATTGGCAGCTTTTATACTTTTTGGACAAATAAATATTAAATTTGTGAGGGAGTCACAGGAAAAAGAAACAGATTTGAGGTATTCAATCAATGAAACATCTAAACAGAGTTTGGGCATGAAATCAGTTCAGTTCAGTCATTCAGTCCTGTCTGACTCTTTATGGCCCTATGGACTGCAGCATACCAGACCTCCCTGTCCATCATCAACTCCTGGAGTTTACTCAAACTCATGCCCATTGAGGCGGTGATGCCATCCAACCATCTCATTCTCTGTCGTCCCCTTTTCTTCTTGCCTTCAGTCTCTCCCGGCATCAGAGCTTTTTCACGAGTCAGTTCTTTCCATCAGGTGGCCAAAGTATTGGAGTTTCAGATTCAACATCAGTCCTTCCAATGAACATTCAGAACTGATTTCCTTTAGGATGGACTGGTTGGATCTCTTGCAGTCCAAGGGACTCTCAAGAGTCTTCTCCAACACCACAGCTCAAAAGCATCAATTCTTTGGTGCTCAGCTTTCTTTATAGTTCAACTCTCACATCCATAGACGACCACTGGAAAAACCATAGCCTTTTCTAGGTGGACCTTTGTTGGCAAAGTAATGTCTCTGCTTTTTAACATGCTATCATGGTTGGCCATAACTTTTCTTCCAAGGAGTAAATGTCTTTTAATTTCATGGCTGCAATCACCATCTGTAGTGATTTTGGAGCCTAGAAAAATAAAGTCTGCCACTGTTTCCACTGGCTCTCCATATATTTGCCATGAAATGATGGGACTGGATGACATGATTTTAGTTTCTGAATGTTGAGCTTTAAACCAGCTTTTTCACTCTCCTCTTTCAATTTAATCAATGGGCTTTTTAGTTCTTCTTCATTTTCTGTCATAAGAGTGGTGTCATCTGCATATCTGAGGTTATTGATATTTCTCCTGGCAGTCTTGATTCCAGCTTGTGCTGATGAACTATAGATGGAGGTTGTGACAGTGTACAGGAGACAGGGAGCAAGATCATCCCCAAGAAAAAGTAATGCAAAAAAGCAAAATGGTTGTCTGAGGAAGCCTTACAAATAGCTGTGAAAAGAAGAGAAGCCAAGAGCAAAGGAGAAAAGGAAAGATATACCCAATGTGAATGCAGAGTTCCAAAGAATAGCAAGGAGAGATAAGAAAGCTTTCCTCAGTGATCAATGCAAAGAAATAGAGGAAAACAATAGAATGGGAAAGACTAGAGATCTCTTCAAGAAAATTAGAGATACAGGGGAATATTTCATGCAAAGATGGGCTCGATAAAGGACAGAAAAGGTCTGAAACTAACAGAAGCAGAAGATGTTAAGAAGAGGTCACAAGAATACACAGAACTGTACAAAAAAGATCTTCATGACCCAGATGATCATGATGGGGTGACCACTCACCTAGAGCCAGACATCCTGGAATGCATAGTCAAGTGGGCCTTAGAAAGCATCACTATGAACAAAGCTAGTGGAAGGGATGGATTCCAGTTGAGCTATTTCAAATCCTGAAAGATGATGCTGTGAAAGTGTTGCACTCAATCTTGCCAGCAAATGTGGAAAATTTAGCAGTGGTTACAGGACTGAAAAAGGTCAGTCTTCATTCCGATCCATAAGAAAGACAATGCCAAAGAATGCTCAAACTACTGCACAAATGCACTCATCTCACATGTTAGCAGAGTAATGCTCAAAATTCTCCAAACCAGTCTTCAACAATATGTGAACTTAGAACTTCCAGATATTCAAGCTAGATTTTGAAAAGGCAGAGGAACCAGAAATTAAATTGCCAACATCTACTGGATCATCAAAAAAGCAAGAGAGTTACAGAGAAGCATCTGTTTCTGCTTTATTGACTATGCCAAAGCTTTTGACTGTGTGGATCACAACAAACTGTGGAAAACACTGAAAGAGATGGGAACATCAGACCACCTGACCTGCTTCTTGAGAAACCTGTATGCAGGTCAGGAAGCAACAGTTAGAACTGGACACGGAATAACAAACTGGTTCCAAATCAGGAAAAGAGTACATCAAGGCTGTATATTGTCACCCTGCTTCCTTAACTTCTATGCAGAGTACATCACGAGAAATGCTGGGTATGAGATGGTAAATCTAAAAAGTACCGTGTTTTGTTCATACAGGTGTCTCAAGTTGAATTCCCTATTCTGATATATAAAGGTTTCTTTTAAAATCCAGATTCAAAAAATATACCTTTCACAGTGGAGATTTATTTTCTGCTCTCAGGGAGACAGAGAGGAGAGTCAGAGTGTCTCTCTTGCATTGGCTGTTTCTTAAATAACTTTAACACAAAATAATCAATATGTCATTGAGGCCTATTATGGGGTGGCCCATCCTCAGCCCCAAGAAGTGTATTGGCGTATTGGCGCCCAAGACCGCCCACTTGTTAGGGCAAAGATAGGAAACTGCAGGAGCAGATGGTCATATTTGTGATGTACAGGAGGAACATAAAAGCAGGAATGAGAGAACTTAAATTTGATTCTGATTTTTCAGTGAATTAGCTCTGTGATATTTGTTAAACTCAACCTCTCTGAGCTTTGCTGTTGTCTTAAGCGGGAATTTATATCCCATAGAGTGGACTGAATGAAACTTGTAAACTAAAACTATTTAAATTATAAAGCCAATTTAATAGAAACATTTTTTGCCTTGCTTTAAATTATTTTCACATAGGAGGACCAAATAAATATCTGTTGGAAGAACCAATGAAGAAATGAATAAATGACTTGGCTCTTTTAAATATTCTTCATCTTCATAAGCCTTGAAGTCTGTTAGCTTCTCCAATCCCTCCTTCTTCCCAATGCCTCAATGGTTGTGGGTAGATTGTCTTTTCTACTTTCCCTTTAACTGGATGTCAGTCTGTTAGTCATCTCAATCCCAAAAGTGTGTATATAGTCACCAAACAATGTTCATGATATTGATGACAGTCTCTCCCATGCCCTAAAATACTGACAGAATACTTTCTGAACCAATTGGCCTCACCTCCCACTCCTGTTCTTCCCTTTACTGAGCAGTGGCTAAGAAGTTGTCACCAAGTTTACCTAGTAATAAAACTCTTAGACTCTTCAGGGGAATAGACTTATTGAGTCAAAGAATGTTAGAGCTAAAAGAGTACTGAGAGACAACCTTAACCACAGATTTTATTTTACAGATGCAACTGCTGAGGTTCACACACACACACTCACACACACAAAGGCTGCATTGGGCCTATCTGGCTAGTTAATATGCAAGAACCACTAAATCCAAGATTTGGACTTCCCAGGGCTGTGATTTTTCCAATTTATAATTCTGAAAGGAGGTTACAGAAATTGAAAGCTGCATCTGCACTTGAGGCTGTCCTTAGTTGGAAGAGTGAATTTCAAAGGCCTGTCTCTGTAGTTCTCACCTCCCTATTTTGATGACCTCTCTTTACAAACTTCTTCAGTCTATGCATGCCTTGCAGTGCTGTATCCCGCTGAAACTAACTGTTCTAGGAACTATTATTTTTCTGATTTATGCATTAGAGGGCTCAAGATTTAGTGCCCAACTTCTTGTTTGTTTAATTTTTAAGTTTTATTTCGTTAGAGAGTAAATTCAATTGTTGACAACCTTGAGAGCTTATTGAAGAAAATCCAAAGTTGATCCCAACTTTTTGAGTAATTTGGAAAGTAAGGGGGTTGCATCATGTCTGAACAACCTGGAGCAGGCTGGGAAACATCTCAGTGGTCATTCTCTTTTTGGAGGGTGTCTTCTTTAAAAAAAACTGAGGAATAATTGGCATACAACATTATGTTAGTTTCAGGTGTACAATGTAATGATTCAACATTTGTATACATTGCAAAATGATTAACACAACAGATCTAGCATATATCAACCTCCGTATGCAGCCACAGGATTTTTTTCTTGTGATAAGAATTTTTAACATCTACTCTTCTAACCTTTCAAATATGTAATACAGTAATATTAACTATAATCACCATCCTGTACAATGTGTCCCCATGACACTTATTTTGTAACTGCAAGTTTGCATCTTTTGACTCCCTTCATCCATCTGGCCCACTCTCTACTCCTGTCAGTGGCAACTAACAATCTGTTGTTTGTATCTATGAGCTGTGCTTTATTTTGGATTCCACATATATGTGAGATCATATGGACAAATGTCTTTCTCTGCCTGATTTTTTTTCACTCAGCGTATTCCCTCAAGGTCCATCCATGCTGTCACAAATAACAATTTCCATATTTATATGGCTTAATAATATTCCATTATATATATCTGAATCTATCTATACCAAATTTTCTTTATACACTCATCTGTTAATAGACACTTAAGTTGTTTCTATATCATAGTTATTGTAAATAATGCTGCAATGAACATGATTATGCATATATCTTTTCAAGTTGGTGTTTTTGCTTTACTGAAATAAATGCTTAGAAGGGGAAATGCTTGGTCATATAATAGTTCTATTTTTAATTTTTTGAGGAACTTTCATAATGTTTTCCATAATGGTTGCATTCTTATCAATAGTGCACAAGAGTTCATTTTTTCCCACATCCTCACCAACACTTGCTTCTTTTCTTTTTGATAATATCCATTCTAATAGGTATGAAGTAATGAAAGGTTGTTGTTGAATCACGACGCCAGGATTCTTGGTCCCCAGAGGAGAAGAATTCAATCCAGGGCCAGAGACGAGGCTTGATCGCTCAGAGCTTTTGTGTAATAAAGTTTTATTAAAGTATAAAGAAGATAGAGAAAGCTTCTGACATAGGCATCAGAAGGGGGTAGAAAGAGTACCCCCCTGCTAGTCTTCAGCTGGATGTTATATAGTCACCAGCAGTCTGTTAATGAAAGAAAGGAATGTCTCAAAACTTAGAATGGCACCAGGCCCCTCACCCATAAAATGTATTTTGGGATAAGCTTAACTCTAAATGGTTTAACTTGGGCCATAAAATGATTAACTTGAATATTGAGGAAGGGCAGATCACCATATAAATAGTTTCATTTACATAGATTAGAGGAACATTATCGGAGTATGACATACTGGTTTATCAAGTAGGTTGTGGGCCCAAAAGGCAGAACCGACTTGAAGACAGAGTTTGGGGTAAATGCACAGTACATTAGCATAGCTTAAACATTTCCAGAAGAAAAAGGCAATGGTTAACTTCAAGTGAAACTAGGTGTCATTATAGCAACACAGAATTTTAAGAGAAACCTCTTTTTAAATTTGTATAGAGAAGGAGAAAATATCTCTAGTTTGTTTCCTCCTGCCGCTTAAGGGAGATAAAATGTCTGACACTTGCAGGCTATTTTCTCCGTTTGGAGACCCCTGGCCTTCCTGCCTGTTACCCTCTCAGTGATGTCGCTGTGTAGTTTTGGTTTACATTTCCCTGATGATTAATGATGTTGAGCATCCTCTCAGGTACCAGTTGATTACCTGTGTATCTTCTTTGGAAAAATTATTTATTCAGATCCTCTGCCTATTTTTTAATCAGATACTTTACTATTGAGTTGTGTGAATTCTCTATGTATTTTGGATATTATCTACTTATCAGATATATGATTTGCAAGTGTTTTGTCCTATTCTGCTGGTTGCCTTTTTGTTTCATTGGTGGGTTCCTTTGTTGTGCAGAGCTTTATAGTTTTATGTCATCCTCCTTGTTTATTTTTGCTTTTGTTTTCTTTCTTTTTGGTGTCAAGTCCAAAAAACCACAGCCAAGGCTAATGTTAAGGAGTTTATCAGTGGTCATATTTCTAGTTTCCAAGGTTTTGAATTTTTGAGTACGTAAGTTAGCCCAAGGAATATCTTAAATTATTCTTTAGAGGGTTTAGGCCTCTAATATTAGTTATACTTACAAAAAGTTTCTGAAAGTACAGGTGTCAAGTAGACTGTCCACCCAGAGTGACCAGGTGTCATTGAAAAGTCAAAGACAATCTCTGTCTCTTTGTGCTTAGGGTGACTGTAGCTGGCACTTTCAAGTTGATTAAATACTTTTGATTTCTCCTTTGCAACACAGTTCCTCGCTTGTTGCAATAAATAAATTGCAGTAAGAGGAACCTTTGAAGATAATGTGTTCACTTTGGAAATGGGGTGATTTCAGGAGCCCTAAGGAAGACTCTAAATCATAACTAGATACTGTCTTAGTCATGGAAAAGTATAATTTTGCTAGAAGTCCTTATTTTACAGAGCATAATAGAAATGACAGTATGCTTTCATATTTATGATCTCTTTTAAACATTCATTAAAAAATTTTTTTTAAGCAGGGTGCAAAAAAATGAGGGGGAGTGGTTTCAATGCTCTTTCTGTTACATCATGCTTGATCTCCTAACTTGTACTATGGGCTCAATTCCTGCAAAGTTATGTTATATACTCATAGTATGAGATAGTAAAATAGATAAAAAGATCAAACCTTGGGTTTTAATATCATGGAGTGACACATAGCTAGCTGCTAAGTTTTTCACTTTTAACTGTTTGTGTCCATTTTGATTATTCCCTTTCTCATGCCATATTGATTGGTATTTGTATATCACTTGGTTATGACTCCTCCACCAGGTTATATTGTCTTTGTTGTTGTTTAATTTTTGAAAGAGCTTCTCTGGAATCAAGATTGCCGGGAGAAATATCAATAACCTCAGATATGCAGATACACCACCCTTATGGCAGAAAGTGAAGAGGAGCTAAAAAGCCTCTTGATGAAAGTGAAAGTGGACAGTGAAAAAGTTGGCTTAAAGCTCAACATTCAGAAAATGAAGATCATGGCATCTGGTTCCACCACTTCATGGGAAATTGATAGGGGAATAGTGGAAACAGTGTCAGCCTTTATTTTTGGGGGCTCCAAAATCACTGTAGATGGTGATTGCAGCCATGAAATTAAAAGACGCGTACTCCTTGGAAGAAAAATTATGACCAACCTAGATATCATATTCAAAAGCAGATCTAACGAGATGGATGAAACTGGAGCCGATTATACAGAGTGAAGTAAGCCAGAAAGAAAAACACCAATACAGTATACTGACACACATATATGGAATTTAGAAGACAGTAATGATGACCCGAAAGTGAGACAATATAAGAGACACAGAGGTATAGAACGGACTTTTGGCTTCAGAGGGAGAGGGAGAGGGTGGGAATATCTGGGAGAATGACAACGAAACATGTATACAATCATATGGGAGATGAAGCACCAGTCTATGTTCAGTACAGGATACAGGATGCTTGGTGAAAGTGAGACAATATAAGAGACACAGAGGTATAGAACGGACTTTTGGCTTCAGAGGGAGAGGGAGAGGGTGGGAAGATCTGGGAGAATGACAACAAAACATGTATACAATCATATGGGAGATGAAGCACCAGTCTATGTTCAATACAGGATACAGGATGCTTGGGGCCGGTGTATGGGATGAACCGGGGGGATGGGCAGGGAAGGGAGGTAGGAGGGGGCTTTAGCATGGGGAGATCGTCTACACTTGTGGCTGATTCATGTCAAGGTATGGCAGAACCAATACAGTACTGTGAAATGGAATAAAGCATTAAAATAATAATAATAATAATAATAAAGTTAACTAACCTCAAAAAAAAAAAAAAAGGCAGAGACATTACTTTGCCGACTAAGGTCCATCTAGTCAAGGCTATGGTTTTTTCAGTGGTCATGTATGGAAGTAATAGTTGGACTGTGAAGAAGGCAGAGCTCTGAAGAATTGATGTGTCTGAACTGTGGTGTTGAAGAAGACTCTTGAGAGTCCTTTGGACTGCAAGGAGATCCAACCAGTCCATTCTAAAGGAGATCAGCCCTGGGATTTCTTTGGAAGGAATGATGCTAAAGCTGAAACTCCAGTACTTTGGCCACCTCATATGAAGAGTTGACTCATTGGAAAGGACTCTGATGCTGGGAGCAACTGAGGGCAGGAGGAAAAGGGGACGACAGAGGATGAGATGGCTGGATGGCATCACTGACTCAATGGACGTGAGTCTGAGTGAACTCCAGGAGTTGGTGATGGACAGGGAGGCCTGGTGTGCTGTGATTTATGGGGTTGCAAAGAGTCGGACACAACTGAGCAACTAAACTGAACTGATCATGTATGACACATGATGTATGTTTGAAGAAAATAAACTATTAATAGTTTAGTAAGAAAAGAAGAACTTCTGGATGTACAAGTTGGGTTGTGAAAAGGCAGAGGAACCAGAGATCAAATTGCCAATATTTGTTGGGTCATGGAGAAAGCAAGGGAGTTTCATAAAAACATCAACTTCTGCTTCACTAACCACACTAAAGCCTTTGGCTGTGTGGATCACAATAAACTGTGGAAAATCCTTAAAGAGATTGGACTACCAGACCACTTCACCTATCTCTTGAGAAACCTGTATGTGGGTCAAAAAGCAATAATTAGAACCAGACATAGAACAACTGACTGGTTCAAAATTGAGATAGGAATATGGCAGGGTTGTGTATCATCACACTGCTTATTTAACTTCATGCAAAAGCTGGACTGGATGAATCACAACCTGGAATCAAGGTTTCTCAGAGAAATAAGAAACTCAGATATGCAGATGAATCACTTAATGGTAGGAAGCAAATAGGAGCTAAAGAGCTTCTTGAGGGTAAAAGAGGGAAAAAGCTGACTTGAAACTCAGCATTTAGAAAAATCACATCATGGCATACAGTCCCATTCAGTTCAGTTCAGTCACTCAGTCATGTCCAACTCTTTTCGATCCGATGAATTGCAGCACACCAAGCCTCCCTGTCCATCACCAACTCATGGAGTTGACCCAGACTCACATCCATTGAGTCAGTGGTGCCATCCAGCCATCTCATCCTCTGTCGCCCTTCTCCTCCTGCCCCCAGTCCCTCCCAGCATCAGAGTTCTTTCCAATGAGTCAATTCTTCACATGAGGTGGCCAAAGTACTGGAGTTTCAGCTTTAGCATCTTTCCTTCCAAATAAATCCTAGGGCTTATCTCCTTCAGAAAGGACTGGTTTGATCTCCTTGCAGTTCAAGGGACTCTCAGGAGTCTTTTCCAACACCACAGTTCAAAAGCATTAATTATTTGGTGCTCAGCCTTCTTCACAGTCCAACTCTCACATCCATACATGACCACAGGAAAAACCATAGCCTTGACTAGACGGACCTTAGTTGGCAAAGTAATATCTCTGCTTTTGAATATGCTATCTAGGTTGGTCATAAGTTTTATTCCAAGGAGTAAGCGTCTTTTAATTTCACGGATGCAATCACCATTTTCAGTGATTTTGGAGCCCCCAAAATAAAGTCTGACACTGTTTCCACTGTTTCCCTATCAATTTCCCATGAAGTGATGGGACCGGATGCCATGATCTTCATTTTCTGAATGTTGAGCTTTAAGCCAACTTTTCCACTGTCCACTTTCACTTTCATCAAGAGGCTTTTGAGTTCCGCTACATTTTCTGCCGTAAGAGTGGTGTCATCTGCATATCTGAGGTTATTGATATTTCTCCCAGCAATCTTGATTCCAGCTTGTGTTTCTTCCAGTCCAGCGTTTCTTATGATGTATTCTGCATATAAGTGAAACAAGTAGGGTGACAATAAACAGCCTTGACATACTCCTTTTCCTATTTGGAACCAGTCTATTGTTCCATGTCCAGTTCTAACTGTTGCTTCTTGACCTGCATACAGATTTCTCAAGAGGCAGGTCAGGTGGTCTGGTATTCCCATCTCTTTCAGAATTGTCCATAGCTTATTGTGATCCACACAGTCAAAGGTTTGGCATAGTCAATAAAGCAGAAATAGATGTTTTTCTGGAACTCTCTTTCTTTCTCCATGATCCAGCGGATGTTGGCAATTTAATCTCTTGTTCCTCTGCCTTTTCTAAAACCAGGTTGAACATCTGAATTTCACGATCCACATATTGCTAAGGCCTGGCTTGGAGAATTTTGAGCATTACACTACTAGCATGTGAGATGAGTGCAGTTGTGCAGCAGTTTGAGCATTTTTTGGCATTGCCTTTCTTTGTAATTGGAATGAAAACTGACATTTTCCAGTCCTGTGGCCACTGCTAAGCTTTCCAAATTTGCTAGCATATTGAGTGCAACACTTTCACAGCATCAGCTTTCAGGATTTGAAACAACTCAACTGGAATTCCATCATCTCCACTAGCTTTGTTCGTAGTGATGCTTTCTAAGCCCCACTTGACTACACATTCCAGGATGTCTGCTCTAGATGAGTGATCACTACATCGTGATTATCTGGGTCGTGATCTTTTTTGTACAATTCTTCTGTGTATTCTTGCCACCTCTTCTCAATATCTTCTGCTTCTGTTAGGTCCATGCCATTTCTATCCTTTATCAAGCACATCTTTGCATGAAATGTTCCCTTGGTATCTCTAATTTTCTTGAAGAGATCTCTAGTCTTTTCCACTCTGTTTTTTTCCTCTATTTCTTTGCACTGATTGTTGAAGAAGTCTTTCTTTTCTCTTCTTGCTATTCTTTGAAACTCTGCATTCAGATGCTTATATCTTTCCTTTTCTCATTTGTTTTTCATCTCTCTTCTTTCACAGCTATTTGTAAGGCCTCCCCAGACAGCCGTTTTGCTTTTTTGCATTTCTTTCCCGTGGAGAGGGTCTTGATCCCTGCCTCATGTACAATGTCACGAACCTCATTTCATAGTTCATCAGGCACTCTATCCATCAGATCTAGGCCTTTAAATCTATTTCTCACTTCCACTGTATAATCATAAGGGATTTGATTTAGGTCATACCTGAGTGGTCTAGCGATTTTCCCTACTTTCTTCAATTTAAGTCTGAATTTGGTAATAAGGAGTTTATGATCTGAGCCACAGTCAGCTCCTGGTCTTGTTCTTGTTGACTGTATAGAGCTTCTCCATCTTTTGCTGCAAATAATATAAACAATATGATTTTGATGTTGACCATCTGGTGATATCTATGGGTAGAGTCTTCTCTTGTGTTGCTGGAAGAGGGTGTTTGCTATAACCAGTGCATTTTCTTTGCAAAGCTCTATTAGTTTTTTCCTTGCTTCATTCCATATTCCAAGGACAAATTTGCCTGTTACTCCAGGTGTTTCTTGACTTTCTACTTTTGCATTCCAGTCCTCTATAATGAAAAAGACAGCTTTTTTGGATGTTAGTTCTAAAAGGTCTTGTAGTTCTTCATAGAATCGTTCAAGTTCAACTTTTTCAGTGTTACTAGTTGGGGTATAGACTTAGATTACTGTGATATTGAATGGTTTGCCTTGGAAAGGAACAGAGATCATTCTGCAAATAGAAGGGGAAAAAGTGGAAGCAGTGACAAATTTAGTTTCTTGGGCTCCAAAATTACTGCAGGCTGTGAGTGCAGCCATGAAATTAAAAAATATTGCTCCATGGAAGGAAAGGGATGACAAACCTCAACAGCATATTAAAAAGCAGAGACATCACTTTGCCATTGACAAAGGTCCATGTACTCAAAGCTATGCTTTTTCCACTAGTCGCACATGGATGTGAGATTTGGACTATAAAGAAGGCTGAGCACTGAAAAATTAATGCTTTCAAATTGTGGTGCTGGAGAAGAATCTTGAGAGTTCCTTGGACTGCAAGGAGAGCAAACCAGTCAACCCTAAAGGAAATCAACCCAGAATATTCCTTGAAAGGACTGATGCTGAAGTTGAAGCTCCAATACTTTGGGCACCTGATGTGAAAAGCTATCTCATTGGGAAAAAACTCAGATGCTGAAAAAAATCGAAGACAAAAGTAGAAGGGGATAGCAAGGATGACATGGTTGGATAACATCACTGTTTCAATGAACATGCATTTGAGAAAACTTCAGGAGATAGTGGAGAACAGAGGAGCCAGGCATATCACAGCTTGTGGAGTGGCAAAGCCTCTGACATGACTTAGCAACTGAACAACAATAAAAGAAAATAAGCAGTGCTGAAATCAAGGTACAGGAAATAAGCCCTACAGCAGTTCACAGGAGTGACAAAACTTAGTTATGTGGAGATATGTTACAGCAATTTTTGTGTAGGCTTAATTTAAGAAAGAACTTTCTAAAAATAAAATGATTATGAAATGAATTGTAAGATTATCACAAATGGAGGTAAGTTTTTTATAGTGAATGTATTCTAGCGAATGCTAGAAAATAATCTCTCAGAAATCTTTTGTACTACATGTGATAAAAAAATATACATATACATAATAATCTAGTACTTGTGATGGAGAAGGCAATGGCACCCCACTCCAGTTTCTTGCCTGGAAAATCCCATGGATGAAGAAGCCTAGTAAGCTGCTGTCTATGGGGTCACACAGAGTTGGACACGACTGAAGAGACTTAGCAGTAGCAGTAGGACTTATGTATGATACCTATACATTTTCAAAGTAATTTTACATTAATCTTTTCATCTGATTCTTGCTATGTTATAATCTAGTCGCACATGGATGTGAGATTTGGACTATAAAGAAGGCTGAGCACTGAAAAATTAATGCTTTCAAATTGTGGTGCTGGAGAAGAATCTTGAGAGTTCCTTGGACTGCAAGGAGAGCAAACCAGTCAACCCTAAAGGAAATCAACCCAGAATATTCCTTGAAAGGACTGATGCTGAAGTTGAAGCTCCAATACTTTGGGCACCTGATGTGAAAAGCTATCTCATTGGGAAAAAACTCAGATGCTGAAAAAAATCGAAGACAAAAGTAGAAGGGGATAGCAAGGATGACATGGTTGGATAACATCACTGTTTCAATGAACATGCATTTGAGAAAACTTCAGGAGATAGTGGAGAACAGAGGAGCCAGGCATATCACAGCTTGTGGAGTGGCAAAGCCTCTGACATGACTTAGCAACTGAACAACAATAAAAGAAAATAAGCAGTGCTGAAATCAAGGTACAGGAAATAAGCCCTACAGCAGTTCACAGGAGTGACAAAACTTAGTTATGTGGAGATATGTTACAGCAATTTTTGTGTAGGCTTAATTTAAGAAAGAACTTTCTAAAAATAAAATGATTATGAAATGAATTGTAAGATTATCACAAATGGAGGTAAGTTTTTTATAGTGAATGTATTCTAGCGAATGCTAGAAAATAATCTCTCAGAAATCTTTTGTACTACATGTGATAAAAAAATATACATATACATAATAATCTAGTACTTGTGATGGAGAAGGCAATGGCACCCCACTCCAGTTCTCTTGCCTGGAAAATCCCATGGATGAAGAAGCCTAGTAAGCTGCTGTCTATGGGGTCACACAGAGTTGGACACGACTGAAGAGACTTAGCAGTAGCAGTAGGACTTATGTATGATACCTATACATTTTCAAAGTAATTTTACATTAATCTTTTCATCTGATTCTTGCTATGTTATAATACTGTGTAAGCGATAATAATACATCCTAAGTGCTGTTCTACATATATAATTATCATATTATATTAATTATGTATTAATGTGTATAAATTCACTTAATCCTCAGAAAGCCTTGTTAGGAAGGTCACTATTTTTATTTTTATTAGGCACATGATGAAACTAAGGCAAGAAAAAGTTGAATAATTTCCCTAAAGACATGTAGCTTATAAATGTCAAAGCTAGGATTTGAATACATGCCATCAAAGCCAGTATCTGTGTGCTTTTAACCATTGAACCATGTGGTTAAAAAGCAAACTCTAATATCTACCTTACTCTGGCCTGAGACATGCATGAGTGATGTAGAAACACAACAGTGATAGCCCATGCCCTCCCAAAGACTGAAGGTGACCATCGATGCCAGGTAGTTTTTGCCATGCTAGAAAGCATATACAGTGTTGCTAGATTTTCTGAATTTTAAAAGACATCATTTAGTTTTTAAATGTGGCAGTTAAGTAAATATTACCTTCATATGTGTATGTGTATATGTGAACATATGTAGCTATATGTGTCCTAAGTCACTTCAGTCGTGTCCAACTCTTTGTGACCCTGTGGACTACAGCCTTCCAGGCTCCTCTGTCCATGGGGATTCTCTGGGTAAGAATATTGAAGTGGGTTGCTGTGTGCCTATATGGCTGGGTATAAATGTATGTATATGTGTATTAACAGTGTTCACACTGAGCGAACTTGTGGGCTGGGTTTGGCTTGCCTGCTCCACAAGCATGTGATCCATGACTTGACTGAAACCTGGGAAATCTCATCTTTCTGACATGCAAAGAGAGGTTAATTGACTTGCTCAAGGTGTTAACAGTTGGTTGACTCTGGACATGCAGGAGGCTGGCTTTTATCTCATTATCATGGTTACTCTGTACCCTGTTTACATAAAGATGAAGTGCAGGAAGGACTAGCTGAAATGGGGAGTGGGGTGTCCCTCCTTCCTGTGTAATACTTCTCAACAGGCTTCTCTGATGGCTCAGACAGCAAAAAATCTGCCTGCAATGTGGGAGACCAAGCTTCTATCCCTGGGTTGGGAAGATCTCCTGGAGAAAGGAAGTCTACCCTCCAGTGTCCTTGCCTGGAGAATTCCAGGGACAGAGGATCCTGGAGGGCTACAGTCCATGGGGTCACAAAAAGAGTCAGACGTGACTGAGCACCTAATACTTTCATTCTGTAGTAGATTAAAATGGCCATTCTTTATTATTCTTGTTGCTGAGAGATGGAGTCTAATTCTGTTTACCTACTGACTTGCTTTGCTTGGCCCAAAGAATGAGGCAGAAATGACATACTGGGTCTTCTGAAATTAGTTATAAGAAGCCTTGTAGCATGTGCCTATGCCTTTTGGTGCACTTACTATTGAGATGACTTCTCTGGAACCTGGCCATCTGCTGGGAGAAGATCAAACAACACGGAGAGACCAAGCGTCAGCTCTCTGCCAGGCAGCCATAGCTAGGCTCCCAGCCATCTGCAAGAACCAACTTCCAGGAGTTCTGTCCAGGCTTCAGAGCAGTAAGCAAAGATACTGGATGTGAATCCTTCTTCCTCAGCTGCCCTAGTTGATGCTACATGGTTCAGAGCTCAAGTCAACAGTCCAGCCTCTGCTAAACTCCTGACTCACAAAATGTGAGCCAGATAAAGCTACTGCATTTGGAGTAATGTGCTACATAGCAGCAGATGATGTGAACAATACCTTTAATTAGTCTATTCTGGAAAACACTCCAAAGCAGCTTCCTCTTCTCTGCCCACTTTACCTTCAAGTTCTACTGTAGAAATTTCATTTGCTGCTGATATCACACAAGCTTATTTGTGCAGAGAAGTCATTTTTGTAAAAGATGCCTTAGGAGTTTCCATTTTCATTTGAGCACATTTGTCATTTGGACATAACTGACAGGTAGAAATCCTTAGACAAAGGGAGTGAGTGACATGAGTGTGTCCCTGGTCATAAGATTTATCACCTCATCTCTCGGTGGGCGTTTGGAAGACTAGGAGAGTTGAGAGGATGAAATGACTCCAGGCCTTCTTAGGATTCCACTTGGGCTCACGGTATTGATTGGAAGTGACCTGTGGGAAAGAGAACAGGTGTGTCCCAAGGTTACTGTGTCTGACAGCATGACACTTGTGAATGCACTAGAAAAAATGTGCTTGTATCTGCCCAGGTCACCCTTCACTGCATCTCACCATAAACAGTGTGCCAGAGGCTGAAGGTATAAAAAGAATAAATAAGCTTCTTTCCTCAGAAAGCTACAGATTAAAAAGACACATATGTTTACATACATACATATATCTCCTTTTTATGTAGATATATGTACACATACATATACACATATACACATGCATACCTTTTACACACATATATTTAACGAATAAAATTTTTTTTTTTACTTGGGTGAACTTTGTAGAGTATAAATAGGAAACAACTTTATCTTACTGTTTCCTTCAGCATTTCTGTTCTTTGCCTCTTGATGACATCTCCGACAGTTTCCATAACTGTCCAATTCCTTTTACTTCTTTTTGACAGTATAAAGTCCTTTTTGAACATTTAAAAGCCTAATTCTGTCCTTTTTCCAAACTCTAAGGTCTCTTTTAATCTAAGATTTCTCTTATTCACTCAAAGTGTGTTTAATGGAAGGCAGTCTGATCCATTCTTTCTCCATCACCTTTCCTATTCTGCTTCATCTTCCTCCAGAGTTGGAAGTGGGGCCAGGAGAGGTAAGGTCAGGCATTAGACACTGCAAAGATGAGGCAGCAGCCACATGGCTGATGGTCTGTAAGGCTGGCATCCCTGCCCGTGGTGGCAGCAGGTGTCCAAATGCAATGAGAGGCGCCTTGTAGTTTGTTCAAAGGGTTTGTTGCCCAGTGCCACCAGCCCACGTCCAACATGGGGATTTCCACAGGGCAGTTTCCTAGAACAATGGCCACAATTTCTGGATGACTCTTGGCAACTCCTTTCTAACCTTTATCTCTCTGAGAAGTCCTGCCCACCCAGGCATCCAGCCCTCTTGGGCAGGATCTCATCAAGTCTCCCTTGCTTCTCACTGGGTCATCCTCTCATCCTTGCACTTGGCAGGTGGAAACTCTCATGTACCCGTCAGGCCCAACATTCTCTGATGCTGCCTGCTGCCCTCTCACTGTCATCCTGGGCTGCTCTGGTATCCCTATGCCAGAGTCCTCTGGGATTGCAAGCAGGTCCAATCTCTGTGTCCACATATGTTCCCAACTCAGTCTCTTCGTTCTGTGTCTCACTTGGGTCCCCAGCTGCTGGGAGGCCTGTGATTCTACAGTAAGGTAAACATCCTGCTGGGGAGTGGGCTTCCGTCCTCTCCTTCTTGCAGCTATTTCCAGGATCTATAAATAATGCCCTTCTTTCAGCCTCCTGGTTGAGAAAAGCCAAGAACTTTCTATTCATTTACTGAAACTCCTTTCACATTCCTAGAGTCCGTTCACAGCCTGGATGGCTTAGTGGTCTTCAGCTTCTCTCTAGAATGTGTCAGTACTTACCCGTTGTTCTTAGTGTTAGCCTAGATTCTGTGACAACAGTGCACAATGCAAAATATTCTGAGCCACACTCATAACTGTTAATAGAGCTAGGCAATCAGCAAATTCAAGGGGAAGGATGACAGGGGGACCTCAGGTGGCCAGGCATTCAGGAGGAGTGGGCTCTGAAGGAAATGAGGAGGACACTCTAGGCTGGGATATGAGAACAAGACTGATGACAGAGAGTGTGGTGAATTCAAAGCACCGTACGTTTGCAAGTCAGGTCTGTGGGGAAGTGAAGGGGCATCAAAACTGCAAAGGCCACTTGAAACCAGAGTGTAGGGATGTGGCAGGGATGTGATGTGATATACTTTGCTAGACAAAAGGCACCTAGGATGGTGAGCAGGGAGGATAGCTAGAGATGTGTGCCAGGCCTAGATGAGCAGTGAAAAAGCCTACTTTAGGTAGGATAGACTCGGAGAGGAGGGCTGGTTGGAGAAAGATCTTCAGACAGAGCCTGGAAATTGGCTGGGTGGAACTCAGTTCTGTGAGCAGAAATAAAACCTTGCCCAGGCCCCTCAGGTCACCTCATTTACCTTTACAATTTTACTCTCTTGGATCTCTTCACCTTTTGTGTTCCCCTCTAGAGGGTGACAGACAGTGGTAAATAGGTGGCAACAGATTTCTTTGGTGGTGGTAGTGCAGGTTCATAGGGCCACATAAGAGTGAAGCAGGTATCTGAAAATGTGCTATAAAGCTCTAACCTGAGGAAATACAGAGAGCTCTTATTTTTAAGCAGATATTGTTTGTAACTCATTTGGCAATTAATCATGAACTATCTGTGACATTTCATCTCTTCTTATCTGAAATTGTTATTTAAGTCTATGAATCCACTTGCCTTATCCCTGAGGGCTCTGCTTCTTGGTTTCCAAGGTGATAGCTAGCTAGGAAGGAGATTAACTCATGCTCAGCCATTAGTTACTACCATATCAAGACAACTCTGAGTAATGCCATGCATTTTAAACCTAGAACTATTCAGGTTTCTTTTAGAAGGAAAAAACAAACAAACAAACAAAAAACAACAACTCAGGCCCAAAGTATTAACCTAGATAATTTTAAATTATAACATTAATTTAATAAGTATATAGACCATTTGAGTGTGCCAGACATGTTCCTTTACTTTATGTACTTAATTCAGATTGAATAGTCCTGCCAGGTCAGCAGAAAATTGAATCTCGGTCTTATAAGGGCTCCTTGCAGCCCAGATGACACATATACTAAAGGCTGTATAAAGATATTGCAAGGGTCCTAGGCAGCGACAAAGCATGTAAGCCATCAGTGAGATGGCCTCATCCAAACCCTTAGGGGATCTAAGGAGAACAGTGGTTGCCATGGTCTACTGCTCTGCACGCTCTAGACCATGTTTGGGGGACAGAAATTGGACTCCAGATCCATGGTATCTAATTGTCCAAGGTATGCCAAGCAGTCATTTATCCCATTTCCCAAGCCTTGTCCTGAGAAGGGGTAAGGTGTGAATTCCACTACTTGAGAGACCCTCAGAGCCTCATCACTCCCCAGACTTGGAAAAATTATTTTCTCTATACCTTTCTCTAACTCTGCTGAAAAGCTTTGCCACTTTCCTATCCTGCTGGTGTACTCAGCATAAATAATGAGGCCTTTACAAAAATCCCTTTGTGTTGTGCTTTTCTAGTAGTTCCACTCGTGGCCCCACAAATTCTCCTGATGAGAATACAAAGCTCCTGATTAACCATTGGAACAGAAGAGTAGGCCATGCAGACTGCAAACATCTTGATAAATTCTCTACCTCTTGTATAGTTATAAAAGTAGACATTAAGTTTTTTAATGTCTCTAGTTCTTAGCATAATGATAAGCATAATAAAGTTATTAATTAAATAGAAACAAATATGCAACCTATTAAAACTTACATTAATGATACAACTCATCTGTAATGATGATATTTGAAAAAAATTGTTCTAGGCATTACTATGGCTCTGATTGCCAAGGCACAGACCTTTTGAAGTCATCATAAGTTTACTATTATGTGTTATGTGATGATGACTCAATTTGCCCACAGTTCTTTTGTTTCAGCTATTGCGACTTTTTTTTATACAAATAACTGTGATGCTATTCAGAATTTGCATTGTGCCAAAATTACCATTTACATAATAAATATATTGTACTTTTTCCATTACCCTGGGACAATTAAAAATTAAGGTTGCATTAATTGCTACCAACTCCATCACCAACACAACACAAGCTTGGACACAGAAATCATGGAGTAATTTTGGTTATTAGATCGTTATTAAGATAAGTCTAAGTATAATCATTATTTTTTAACAAATTAAAATGCAAATAGAAAATTATGAGTTGTTTGGATTGAACGTTTTGAATTTGGGGCATCTGTATGTGAATCCCAGTCTTGTGTAAGGCAGTTTGAAAATACTGCTATAGTTGTAATAAGTCCTGAAGTCAGACAGAGCTGAATTTGAATTCTGCTTCTGTTTTTATTTAATTGTTTTTATTCATTTTTAATTGATTCATGATTGCTTTGCAATATTCATTTGATCTGCTTCAGTTTTTACATCTGCAACATGTGAATGGTAATACTTGCCTCTATATTTGCTAGTGCTTCATAACAAAATACTACAAACTGGGTAGCTTAGAACAATAGAATGTATTATCTCGCAGTTCTGGAGATTGGAAGTTTGAAATCAGCATGTTTGTAGCCCATGCTGCCTTTAAAGACACTAGAGCAGGCTCTGCTCCCTGGCTCTCTCTCAGCTTCCTGTGGCCTCAGGCTTCCTTGACTTGCAGATGCCTCACTGTGAGCCTCCATCTTCACATGACATTCTCTCTGTATCTTCACATCATTTTCCCATGTGCATGTCTGTCTCTGTGTCCAAATTTCCCCTCTTTGTAAGAATACCAGCCGTATTGGAATAGGGTTTGCTCCTAAAGACCTCATGTTCCCTTGATTTCTCTGTAAAGACACACTTTCAGAACACGGTCACATTCTGAACTTCAACAGAGGTTTCAGGAGACACAGCTTAAAGCATAGAGCCTTCCTTTGCTGGTCTAATTATTAAAGGTAATGGATCAGAGCAGTCAGGCTCATCTAAATGTCAATAAGAAGCAGTTTTGTTCCTAACAGAATGGTTCCTTGCTCCTCCCACAGACACCCTTCACGGCAAAGTTTGCATTCAGCACACAGCTGTGGTTTGGAACTTCTGATGCTGCAGTGTGTCAGTGAGAGAACGACTCTTCGCTACGGAATTTTGGGGGATCAAATTCCACTAAAATGTTTGCATCTATTCAACACTCAGGCTGCCAGATTTCATTACCTACACGTTAGTTTTCATAAGTCACGTTAGGCCAGACTGTGAGTCTTATGATTGCAATTGCTATCTTATCTCTACCGTCCAATTGCTGCTTAGCAAATGCCAGTCCCTCTGTGCTTCCAAGTTTAAATTGGGAGATTCTTTTACTTCAAAGAAACAGGCAGCTATATATTTATTTTCTTTACTTTTTTTAGTTGGATTTTGGAACCGAGTCTGATTCTCCCACAAATGAAGAAAAGTAATGCCAATCTAGAGGCAGTGAAACGAGGCACTCAGAGAGAAGACTTTGAAAGGAAAGGAATATGTGTGATTTGTTGTCATGGCGGAGGCCACCTGTGTCCAAAGATTTTGAAAGCTCTGCATTTTAATACTGAATTTCATATTCTGTGCAGATTAGATTCTCAAAGAGAACTCTGAACAGTGGCCTTTGTCTCACGGACATAAAGTTTTTCTTTGTGGCGTCTCATGCATATTAAAGCAGGGGAAGGAACCTGGCTCTTCAGGCTGGCTGAGGGTTTTCACGCAGTGGAGGGAGAGTGGGGGCATCAGCTTCACAGAGTGCACTATCAGGTAGATACACATTTGACACGGGAATGCTGAGTTATCAAGTTTTCTCCAAGGGCAATCGTATATCTTAGGAATCCAGAGCCAAATTATATTTGACATTTCATTTAAAACCCAAGACATCTTGATGTTAAACCAGTCTAAGAGTGCTAAACCATGAGGCCATTCAACTTGACAGAAAGGATGTTCCTATTCCTTTCTTACCTGCATGGGTAATAGACCAGTCTGGATAGCTCTTCCTTATTTCACCCAGATGCAATCATGGAGTAAGCTCTCTGCTGAAATGACAGTAGCTCAAAGTTATTTTCTCTCTGGCAACATGAAGAGAGCACATCTGGAATCATTTAGAAGCTGCCTTGCGGCTGGCATTATTTATGCAGTGGGTAACAAGGCTATATTCACTTGGCTCACATTCCAGATTGAAGATGTATGGGTGTGTGTGAGTGGGGGATATGTGAGCAGGCCTATCCCTTGCCATTTCCTCCACATGTAGGGGGCTGGGAGGGAGGAGCCCAGGAAAATTGTCTTTAACTCCAGGGGTGATGATTCCCATATTTTCTTTCTTTTTATGAGAATTTTATACTTGTCTATGTGGATTTGGGAATGATGGTAGAAAGGAAAAAGGGGTAAAAAGGATGCTAGTGTAGTCAAGTATTTTTCAGAGGCATGGGCAGGAAATAATTTGTCATGTAAAAATAAGAAAATAATAGATGTATTATATTGCATGGTGGTATGTAACATGTAAACAATTCATAAATAAATAAGTATATATGTTAAGCAATGATGCTCAAATATATATCCATATAGATATCTCATATATTGTATACTGCCTTTTCTTTTTTTTTCTGAGGGGAGTATCAAGTCAAAACCCAGCCACTTTCCTACACTAGTTGGTATGGTTATTGCCTTAGGAAGTTACAATTACACAGTCAGTCCATCTTATAGTCAATGATTATTTTATGAATACCTAGTATTTAAATGGTCTTGTGCTGAAGTTTGCAACAGAAAGTAAGAGAAATGAGTGATGGCCTTTGCCCTCAAAACTCTTTCATAATGCAGAAGAGGAAGAGGAATAAGTTGGATCCCAGTGAGTTGCTGAGGGCAGGGCACACACATCCATTTTTCCAATTCCAGTGACTGTGTTAGCCTGCCAGGGAACTGGGGATCAAGAAACAGTGGACAGAGTAAAGAAGTGAGTGACTGAGTGAACAAACAAGTTAGAAAGTGCCCTGTCAGACTAGAGCTGAGAAAGAACTCACAGTGGACTTGGCCTCAGCGGTCACAGAGAACTTGAAAGAAGGGCACACTGATGAGCCAGGAATTCCTATTTTAGCTGTGACCTTCTACAAATGCAGTCTGTTTCCTCTTTAGGGGCCTCAGTCAGACCCATGCCCCAAAAGGGCTCCTTAAAGGATGAGAGAAGACACATTGGTCCCTCCAACACTGTCCACGTGATACCTCCCTGCTCCAAGATGTCCTTTTTGCCTCATTTATCATCTCTCTTTTTAAAATATTTCTGTGACATTACAGCCAAATGTTAGAGGATCAGTAGAGATGTATTGCTAAATTTCAGAGAAAATATCCCCAAGCCAGCATGTTCTCATCACTCAGAAATGATCATCATTCACACCTTATTGCATATTTATCTATTCCTATCTAGGATATTTTACACAAAAATGAGATCATATTGTACATGCTATTCTGCAACCTGCTTCTTTTGCTAGTAATGGTGTCCAGATGTCCAGCTTCTCATTTTATTAGATGGTAAACTCATCAAATATTCTCCCAAATGACATTTAAGTGACTTTTACAGTTTTTTTTTTTTTTTCATAATTAACCCAGGACCATAGTATTTTTCAGAGGCATGGGCAGGAAATAATTTGTCATGTAAAAATAAGAAAATAATAGATGTATTATATTGCATGGTGGTATGTAACATGTAAACAATTCATAAATAAATAAGTATATATGTTAAGCAATGATGCTCAAATATATATCCATATAGATATCTACATATATTGTATACTGCCTTTTCTTTTTTTTTCTGAGGGGAGTATCAAGTCAAAACCCAGCCACTTTCCTACACTAGTTGGTATGGTTATTGCCTTAGGAAGTTACAATTACACAGTCAGTCCATCTTATAGTCAATGATTATTTTATGAATACCTAGTATTTAAATGGTCTTGTGCTGAAGTTTGCAACAGAAAGTAAGAGAAATGAGTGATGGCCTTTGCCCTCAAAACTCTTTCATAATGCAGAAGAGGAAGAGGAATAAGTTGGATCCCAGTGAGTTGCTGAGGGCAGGGCACACACATCCATTTTTCCAATTCCAGTGACTGTGTTAGCCTGCCAGGGAACTGGGGATCAAGAAACAGTGGACAGAGTAAAGAAGTGAGTGACTGAGTGAACAAACAAGTTAGAAAGTGCCCTGTCAGACTAGAGCTGAGAAAGAACTCACAGTGGACTTGGCCTCAGCGGTCACAGAGAACTTGAAAGAAGGGCACACTGATGAGCCAGGAATTCCTATTTTAGCTGTGACCTTCTACAAATGCAGTCTGTTTCCTCTTTAGGGGCCTCAGTCAGACCCATGCCCCAAAAGGGCTCCTTAAAGGATGAGAGAAGACACATTGGTCCCTCCAACACTGTCCACGTGATACCTCCCTGCTCCAAGATGTCCTTTTTGCCTCATTTATCATCTCTCTTTTTAAAATATTTCTGTGACATTACAGCCAAATGTTAGAGGATCAGTAGAGATGTATTGCTAAATTTCAGAGAAAATATCCCCAAGCCAGCATGTTCTCATCACTCAGAAATGATCATCATTCACACCTTATTGCATATTTATCTATTCCTATCTAGGATATTTTACACAAAAATGAGATCATATTGTACATGCTATTCTGCAACCTGCTTCTTTTGCTAGTAATGGTGTCCAGATGTCCAGCTTCTCATTTTATTAGATGGTAAACTCATCAAATATTCTCCCAAATGACATTTAAGTGACTTTTACAGTTTTTTTTTTTTTTTCATAATTAACCCAGGACCACAAGGAGCCAGGCAAATTCCTCCAAGTAATGGCATGACACATCTGGCTCCAGCTGTGTGCGAAAGATTTTGTGAACTGTTTGAGATCACACAGGTACCCTGAAATTGCCTTGGTAGGGCTGTTTACAGCATGAAAATCAACAAATACTGCAAATCCAACTTCTAGTATCTCTCTGAACTGAGTGTGAAGTATTCATCAGCACACTTTGTAATCCATCATTGCATACCTGTGGCTTTTTTCTTACGACACTGACTTGTTAAAGAGAAGAGATCAGTTGCCCTGTAGAATGTACTGCCTTCTACATGTGCCTGACTGATAGCCCACATATTTCCTATATACTGAAGGTTATATCAAAAGGCTAAATAGATTCAAGTTAACATTGCTGGCTTTTAATTCTTTTAGATATATAATATTGTGATTTTCCTAAAGACACATAATATTTGGTTGACTCACCGCTAATGATACTAACATTGGCCTCTAGATTAAATTTAGTAAGAGCAATTCAGTCCCTCCATTGTAGGATTATGTTTTTCTATTGGGACTAGAAACTAATCTGTACAGTATTTCTTTGTACTATATGAATATATTGTTGTACAAACCACTTACCTACTGATTGTGATAACAATTGATCATCTTTGCCTGAAGCAGTTAATTTAATTAGAGTTTCTAAAATATTTTTATTTTTTTATTTTTGGGATGAAACTGGAGCCTGTTATACAGAGTGAAGTAAGTCAGAAAGAAAAAGACCAATACAGTATGCTAATGCATGTATATGGAATTTAGAAAGATGGTAACGATGACCTTATATGAGAGACAGCAAAAGAGACACAGATGTATAGAACAGTCTTTTGGACTCTGTGAGAGACAGTGAGGGTAGGATGATTTGAGAGAATAGCATTGAAACATGTATATTATCATATGTGAAACAGATCGCCAGTCCAGGTTTGATGCATGAGACAGGGTGCTCAGGGCTTGTGCACTGGGATGACCCTGAGGGATGGGATGGGGAGGGAGGTAGGAGGGGGGTTCAGGATGGGGAACACATGTACACTCATGGCGGATTCATGTCAGTGTATAGCAAAAACCACTACAATATTGCAAAGTAATTAGCATTCAATTTAAATTTAAAAAAAAAGAAAAAAGAAAATATTAAAAGAATTCTACCACTCTTTCTTCATTATGTAGCTGACATTCCTATGCAAAGAGCTTTCTTTCACCAAGTGGGCTTTTACTTGAAACCCAGTGCTTGCCAGCAAGGCAAGGTAAATGATCAATTCTTTTCTTCTATTTTCCAATTTTCAGAAAGAAGTGTTGTGTTGATTCTTACCTCAAGTAGTGATAAATGGGTTTTCTATGACTTTCTTTTTAATAGTATCATTATGCACACATTGATTTTTCATTGATTTGATCTGTTTCAATCCACTAAACTCATTATTCTTTTTGAGGTCTAAATTGTTTGACCAGTGGCAGGGTCTTCACATTGGTTCCTGGATGTTTGACACAATGCCATTAATCTTTGCAGGGACTTCTGCCTTCTGGCAAAAGAGGTCCCAGATTCACCGGTTCCCTTTCTCTCTTAGATTGGAATCAGCCTTTGTCCAAGGAGCCTTGGTTTCTTTCCATGGGGAACGGTAATAAAGGCCACAGTCTGGGCACAAGGGATGTTAACTGTGGTTTAGATTACATTGCTTTTAGAAGTTTGCAAGACATTGGTGACAAAAATTTCAGAAAAGACAAAAATGGCAACAGGCTTCTAGATAAAGATATCGGCAGAGCTATGATTAAAATACCACATTCCTTTAATGTTCAATTAAAATTGAGACATAAAGCAACAGAGCACACAAAGTATAGTGCTTCTAAGAGGATTCATTATCCAATCTAAACTATTAAAGTGTTAGTAAGGAGGTATGTTTCCACTGATTTACTTACAATGCATTCCTATAGTACAGTCAAGAGATGTACACACATCAATGGTTCTTATCAGACCATAAATATGAACACATCCGCATTCATCCCTACCCCTCCTTCTGCCCCTCTGCTGCCAGCCTAAATGAACAAGTGCTGATGTCCTCAGAGATGGTGTAGCAATTCCATGTCTAAGATCCTGGCCTCTTTTTTTTTTTTTAATGTAGAAGATAGTTTTAGGTTATAACTATAGTGCATTTTTGCAAAGTACCTATGTTTATTGTGAACAGTGTTCATTCTTTATCTCATAACATCTAGGCTTCTTAGATGTCCTGAGGTGACAATGTATGATAAAAAGTAAAGCTGGTGAGTTAACCAGTTTGTAAATATCTTTGTTATAATTGACAAAAACTTTCCTATAACGCTTGATAAAGTTATAAGAAACAACAACAAAAAAAGAGAAATGGAGAAATTGGAACATAAACTAGATAAAAAGAGCAGAGATGTCACCTTGATGACAAAAGGCTGTATAATCAAAGCTATGGTTTTTCAAGTAGTCATACATGGATATGAGAGTTGGACCGTAAAGAAGGTTGAGTACCAAAGAACTGATGCTTTTGAACTGTGGTGCTGAAGAAGACATGTGAGAGCCCCTTGGACTGCAAGGAGATCAAACCAATCAATCTTAAAGGAAATCAATCCTGAATATTCATTTGAAGGACTGATGGTGAAGCTGAAGCTCCAATACTTTGGTCACCGGATGTGAGGAGCCAACTCATTAGAAAAGACCGTGATGCTGGGAAAGACTGAGGGCAGAAGGAGAAGAGGACGACAGAGGATGAGATGGTTAGATAGCATCACCGACTCAATGGCCATGAATTTGAGCAGATTCTGGGATATATTGGAGTACAGAGGAGCCTGACGTGTTTCAGTCCACGGGATCACAGAGTCAGACATGACTTAGTGATTGAAACAACAACATTGCTTGTGTACATCACAACAAAGCCTGAATGAATGAGAGTAAGAAAGGCCAGGTTTGTGCCTGAGGGGAAGAGGGGCATGTTTTGGACTAAATGAATTTTGTCAGTCTCTACAAGACAACTGCTTTCCTTCTCAGAGGCTAAACTTTCTCCACTGATTCTTTCTTTCCCAGTAAAAAAGATTCTAGTCTGTCTGTGCTGTAGTGAGCCTGCAAATGAGAAAAGCCAGAATTCCTTAACATGTATCAGAGCCTCTTCCAAAGGGATCTAGTAATGGATGAGAAGGTAATGAGGTCAGGCTTGTATCCTGTATGAAACCAGCCTGAACACTTGCCTCACTGAAGCTGTTCCTTATAATCAGGTCCTGAAGTCTCATGTTTAATAGATAAAAATGGTCTAAAATAGAGTATGGGAATACAAAGTTCATAGCTCCATGTCCACTCATTACTCATTCATTTGTTTAGTCAACAGACATTTATAAACATCTCCTATTTTCTTTTTCATTTCTGTTTTTAGTGCTTCTAGGAGAATTCATTATCCAGTCTATAGCCTTAAAATATTAGCAAGGAAGTTGTTTCTACTGATCTACTGAACAGTGTATTCCTATGGTAGAGCCAAAGTAGATGCACAAATATCAATGGTTATCATCAAGTATATGCACATTGCACACATACATCTCTATACACTTTCTTCTGCCCCTCTGCTGCCAATGAACAAGACCTGACTCAGAGATGGCTTAAAAATTCCATGTCTTAGATGCTGCTTTCCTATTAATTATTTTTAAAATATATTTACAAATTGGTTAATTCACTAGCTCTACTTCTTTTCATACGTTGTCACCTCAGGATATTTAAAAATCTTAGATGTTGCAAAATAGAGAATGAACTTTGTTCACAATAAACACAGACGGTTTACATAAATGCACATGTAACCTAAACCTGTCTTCTTGACACAGGGATACTAGCCAACAGCCTTTCCCGTCACCCTTCTACTCCCTCCTGCATTATTTCAAGAACTTAGTTGGGTAAAGTAAGACATGATCCCTTTTTTAAGGATCTTCTAGTATAGAGCAATGGCCCCCAGCTTTTTAAATCTCACATTCCAGTACTAAACATTTTTTAATATGCTTTCCAATTATCCTTATGTATTCATAACTCAACATAGTTTACTATTCTAGTATGAACATTATAAAATCTACAAAGAACTTGTAGAAATACAAACAGAAATTCTAACATTTTCACCTTCAGTTCCTGTGTTGGGAAGACCCCCTGGAGCAGGGCATGGCAACCCACCCCATTATTCTCGCCTGGAGAGTACCCATGAACAGAGGAGCCATGGGATTGCCAAGAGTTGGACACAACTGAGCAACTAAGCACACATCCACATACATGGGGCTTCCCTGGAGGCTCAGTAATAACAAATCTGCTTGCCTATGAGGAGATGTGGCTTTGATCCCTGGATCAGGAAGATCCCCTGGAGAAGGAAATGGCAACCCACTCCAGTATTCTTGCCTGAGAAATCCCAAGAACAGAGGAGTCTGGTGGGTTACAGCCCATAGGACTGCAAAAGGGTCAGACACAACTTAGTGATGAGACAACAGCATCCACTTACGGCACCTCCTTTACAAGGAAGAAAGACATTAAGATTGAGCCAAACTTTGTACTTCCTCATTCGTATTATGAACAAAACAATTCCTTTCCTTGCTTCTAGAGTGCAAGCCTTGGTAGCCTACAAGTTACTCAAATATGCAGGGGATAAAAGTTAGAACAGAGGAGTCTGGTGGGTACAGCCCATAGGACTGCAAAAGGGTCAGACACAACTTAGTGATGAGACAACAGCATCCACTTACGGCACCTCCTTTACAAGGAAGAAAGACATTAAGATTGAGCCAAACTTTGTACTTCCTCATTCGTATTATGAACAAAACAATTCCTTTCCTTGCTTCTAGAGTGCAAGCCTTGGTAGCCTACAAGTTACTCAAATATGCAGGGGATAAAAGTGACTGAATTTGCAGTGTTCTTTTAAATTGAAGATCAAACCACAGAATCTTGATACTCTTGGGATTAATGAAAGTGAGTCTGAGAAGTGAAGTTTTCTTAGGGAACATTCAGTTGTTCATATGGCTTAAACAGCAGAGAGATGGTGACTTCAATGGGATGAACATCACGATTCATTATCTTCTGCAGCAGCATCCTACCTTATATATTGACTTTTAATTGAATACAGTATGATGTATATACACATCTTAAGCACTATGCACCAGAACCTCATTTATAGCCTTTTCATAATTCAATTTTTTATCTGTGATTTTTTAAAAATTAATGTTGGTATTCCCTTAGATCACTTGCTCCATGAATGCAGAGATCATTTCTGGTTTATATTTAGTTTCTGCCTAGGAACTAGTATCTAGTAATCCTAAATACAGGACAGAAGGAAGAAAGGAAGGATAGAAGAAGGGAGGGAGGGCAGAAAAGGGAAGGGTAAAAAAGAAAGAGTGGGCTCCAGAAGGAAAGAGAGAAAAGGGAAGGATGGAAGGGCTGAATACAAAAATTACAATGCAGCTGTAATCCTTGCACTCTTGGTTGAAAGAAAGTGAACGTGTTAGTCGCTCAGTCATGTCAGTTCAGTTCAGCTGCTCAGTTGTGTCCGACTCTGCGATCCCATGAATCCTTGTTCATCACCAACTTCCAGAGTTCACTCAGACTTGCATCCATCAAGTCAATGATGCCATCTAGCCACTTATCCTCGGTCGTCCCCTTCTCCTCCTGCCCCCAATCCCACCCAGCATCAAAGTCTTTTCCAATGAGTCAACTCTTTGCATGAGGTGGCCAAAGTACTGGAGTTTCAGCTTTAGCATCATTCCTTCCAAAGAAATCCCAGGGCTGATCTTCAGAATGGACTGGTTGGATCTCCTTGCAGTCCAAGGGACTCTCAAGAGTCTTCTCCAACATCACAGTTCAAAAGTATCAATTCTTCAGTACTCAGCCTTCTTCACAGTCCAACTCTCACATCCATACATGACTACTGGAAAAACCATAGCCTTGACTAGACAGACCTTAGTCAGCGAAGTAATGTCTCTGCTTTTGAATATGTCAGACCTCAGGAACCATAGCCTGCCAGGCTCCTCTGTGGATGGAATTCTCCAGGCAAGAATACTGGAGTGCGTTGTATGTCCTTCTCCAGAGGATCTTCCACCTCCAGGGATTGACTCTGGGTCTCTGCAGGTAGATTCTTTACCATCTGAGCTACCAGGGAAGCCTTCTTGGTTGGGGCTTTTCAGATGTTTTGGATAGGCTGGTGATTTCTAGTTACTCAGAACCTTCACATTATGGGGCCTGAATAGAGTGACCATAGTTCTGTTCGCCTAACTCCATTCTCGTTTGCTTCTGTCTCCTTGGTATAATTATTACTAAAGTCCCCTTTTAGGTCTCAAAGTGTCCTGATTAGTAGACAAGTATATGGCAATCCTAGGCATGGGGATATAGAAAATGGGATTTGCTAGAATTTAGCTACCCACTGACCACTCTTTTCTGACACAGTACTTTTTTGTTTTCAAAAACAATGGACCCAGGCTGAATCCCATAAAGCTTTGTTCAGTTCAGTCGCTTAGTCATGGCTCGCTCTTTGTGACCCCATGGACTGCAGCACAATAGGCTTCCCTGTCCGTCACCAACTCCCAGAGTTTACTCAAACTTATGTCCATTGAATTGGTGATGCTTTCCAATTATTTCATCCTCTGTCATCCCCTTCTTATCCTGCCTTCAGTCTATCCCAGAATCAAGGTCTTTTCCAATAAGTCAGTTCTTCACATCAATGGCCAAAGTATTGGAGCTTCAGGTTCAGCATCAGTCCTTCCAATGAATATTCAGGACCAATTTCCTTTAGGATGGACTGGTTGGATCTCCTTGAAGTCCAAGGGACTCTCAAAAGTCTTCTCTAACACCACAGTTCAAAAACATCGATTCTTCAATGCTCAGCTTTCTTTGTAGTCCAACTCTCACATCCATACATGATTACTGGAAAAAGCCATAGCTTTAACTAGATGGACCTTTGTTGGCAAAGTAATGTCTGCTTTTTAATATGCTGTCTAGATTAGTCATAACTTTTCTTCCAAGGAGCAGGCATCTTTTAATTTCATGGCTGCAGTCACCATTTGCAGTGATTTTGGAGCCCCC